>JAZHYW010057102.1:0-26907 GCA_037355805.1 Ixodes ricinus | reverse complement strand
TACGTATTGCTGTTATTTAAAATATGTAAGTGATTTTCTGAAAGTTTCCATGGGAAAATAAGGCCCATTTTCGCCCGTTTTCTTGATAATTGGCGCCAAAGACGCTTCGTGTATTATCGACAGCTCCGTCGGCCGCCATTTTTTCCCAATGGAAATTTCAGAAAATCGCTTATAACTTTTAAATAAGATAACAGTTGGTGCTGAAACTTAGGCATCTGGTTCGAACCTTCATATGGCTACTTTTGGGAGGAGGAATAAGCGCTCGGTGATGCATGGATCTAGTTTTGGGATGAAAGGTGAAAAAAAAACTGCAAATTTATTTGGGACTTTTTGCACATAATGAGGGCATGGTGGTTGGGAAAATAGCTACAATAGTGGGCTTCACATTATTCCCCGTATGCCTCCTACAGCTGGCAGCTTGAAGAACAGATACAAGTGACTCGAAATATTATCAAAGGGAGAAAGAACAAGTTTTAACGCGATGGTAGTGTTAGAAAACATTAGATAGAGCGATTTCTGGAAGCGCTTATCCGCTGCAAGGGGATTGTATCAGTGGCGAAATTTTAAGACAACCGAGAAAAAAGACACCATGAAATAAATGTAAGGGCGCAAACGTAGGTGGTGTACATTAAAATACATCTATAAGTCCTGAGACCGCAGTTGACGACACACACACTCAAGTCGCCAAGGCAAAAAAATTTCTCTAAGTCACTGGGCTGCGAACGCATGCGGTGCCCTGATATTCTGCGCACAAGAGGGCTTTTGTGCACGCTGAGAAAGCGTTTAACAGCCCAGGTTAAAGATGGCAAAGGTGCACAAGGCGGTCATCGGAAGGGTTCATGTCTTCTCAGCGCTTGTCGCCCACTTGCAAAACACTGACAGCTTTAGCTTTGCTGAGTGGTCACAAACTAGTGCTGTTTTAAAAGTTCAGTAGCGCGTATTCCGCGTCGTGAGCTTTTCGGGCAAAAAATCAGCGATCAAGGAGGTACTAGAGTCTGTGTATTCATGAGCGAGAAGCAAGCGGAAGTGACATAAAAAGATAGGGCTGGCCATACGCGTACCTAAACGCCACTGCGGAAAATGCGGAATTTATCGTAAAACGGACATTTAGATATTTAATAAAAAATAAAATGTTATATTGAGAGAGGAATTGTCCGGAGCAACGTTTTACAAAAGAAAAAGAACGGGAAGAAAGAAACACGGAAGCCACAGCGCCCGGCGACAAAAACAATATGAGAGCGCAGGTAAATGCGGGTCTTTTCATCAGTCCAACGCCTCATAGCTGAGGTCGCTTTAAGGCACTTCTGACCTCAGAAAATGTTAATTTTCGCTAATAGTTGCTACCGGATTCTTTCTGGACGAGTCTCTTCCAGCGTTCCGAGACAGAAGGTGCTTCGTTAGCGCTGGCGGTCGGCGGTGATGAGTCGGCCATGTCCTGAGCTTCTAATCACCCGCTAAACACCAGCCAAACTAGCCGTACCCCCAAGTTAAGTATAGTCGCCTCCCGGGTTGCTCGGGGCAACTAAACTCAAAACATGGTCGGTGAATACGCACGCGCTTACTTAGTCAGTGATCGCCACCGGCCACGCGGGATCGTTTTAATCGACGACGTGGTTGGTCAGCCTGCGTCTGCATGGCGAATACGACTGTGTAGTCGCTGGGCCGGAATGCTTGCGCGGCGCCTGATATTCTGCTGAAGAAAGCTACACTGCAGTTGCTCAGAAAGCGTTTCACAGTCCAGTAGTCACAGATAGCATGGTGCAGAAGGAGACTTCTGACTCCCCTTGAGATTCAGTGCTATCTGGCGGCTTAAATAGAAGCTTAACTTCGGCTTTCCTAAAAAACAGCTATGAGCCTGCAGTTTGTGGCTACTGTAGAGTCAGCTTGGAAATGTTCCCAGAGTACCGAAACTCCCAAGCTTCTCTTCAGAACCGAGTCGCGGCGCAGCAGTCGCGATCCCCAACAAGGAGCGCTGCAGCCTCTGCGGTCGAAGACAGAAGCACGTACGTGTAGGGGCGTTCGCTTTCGAGCCAGCTCTCCAATCACGTTCCTGGCTTGGTGGCGATACTGGTTTGTTTTTATTAAAGCTCTTTCCTTCGCTCCGAAAGCGGTGCGTGACTTGCTCCTCGCTCTCTCTCTCTCTTCTCTCTCTGTCGCCTCGAAACACATTTTCGAAGTCGAGTGTTAGGCTTAGCGTTCCGAGGCGTAGAGTCTCGAAAACGCAGCACCAGCGCAACCGGAGAAGCAAACGAGCTCGGCAATCTTCTTTTAAGCGAACCAGATTAGCGGCCGCTTGATATATATATATATATATATATATATATATATATATATATATATATATATATATATATATATATATATATATATATATATATATATATATATATATATATATATATACAGACAGAAGATCTCATCGCACCTTTTGTTCGTTCCTAACTCCAACGATGCCCTGAGCTCCAATCCCGTGCGGCACCACGCCGTAGCCGTGGTAACGCGGAAACGTTTTATATACGTTTTTTGGCTGTTGTTATGAGCCTGTCTCTAAAATGGGCCGACTGATGACTTCCACCACGGGGTTAAACTAGAAGCCACGAAAACTTGGATTTTGTGGGGATTGACACTTCCTGGTGACCGGACTGAATGGAATTCGGTACTAACATTCAGTGACTCTAGTTTGTAGTACATGTCCGGAAACGGTCACTTTTATTTGAAGTCAACAACGAACGGGATTGGGCTTTTCACGATATACTTCTTTCAGGGTACCAATCATGGGATGTTCAAACCCCGAGACAGGGAAGGAAAACTCGAAGGGACAGAAAAAGTGATTGACAGGCGTGTCCTCTGCATGCGAAGCGCATGCGGACTGCAGCCAACGGAGTGTATATTATGCCACGTGCGGCGGCGCGCAAGCGCGCGCGGCCGAGTGGTTGCCGCGCTCGATCTGCCTGCGGAGGCCCGAGGTTTCGATTCCGGGGGCTGCGCGAATTTACCATACTTTCAGCCATATTACCCTGGCGAACTCTCGAGAACATTGCAGCGTATTCTAGGCCCGAAAGTTCTACGTCGTCGAACCTTCCACGGCCGGATGATTCCGGAGGCCCACGCGTGTACATACGCGGGGCTTTCGCGGCGAGCCAAAGCCAGTTTCGCCAGCTTCAGCGCTCGATCTGCGGGCAGCGCGCGTGGTATGCCGACGCGTCGCTGCGCGTCGGCGTGCTGCCGTGCTAAACATGCTGCCGCGCGGCGAAAGAGAGGAGGAAGATAACAGGATGAGCGTCACGCGGCGTCGAAGGCGGCGAAGTAGCAAGATCGAACGCTTGAGGCTGAAAACCCGACTTGGCTCGCCACGCAAGCCCCGCCGTACGCGCGATGTGGCTTCTCTGGAACACTCGGCGCGGAAGGTCTCGACGCGTAGAACTTTCGCCCAGAATAAACAATACGTTCTGGCGAACCCACCAGAAGAATAAACTGAAAGTATGAACAGGTACTCGCGGCGAGCCCCCAGGTACTCGAACCTCGGGCCTGCATCGAAAGTCAGGCGCGGAAACCGACTCGTCCACGCGACGCGCGATGCGCGACAACGGCGGCAGAAGAGGTGAGCGCAAACCAACGCGGATCAACCATTTTCCGCGACTCCAACCAACTGCAGGCGGCGCCACTCGTTTTCCAAAACGGCGGCGCTGGCGAGGGTCCGGCGATGCGCGACGCTGAGCCTGTGCGGCGGCAGTGAACTCGCATATAGGGGTAGTGGAAGAAGCAATGGCGCGGACCCATCGGCTGTGTGAAGCAGCTTAGTGTAGATTCGCCGCGAGGTGTATGCTTGCTCTGAAATCCGAGGACTTGGCTACTGGTGGCATGGGATATGGCGAACAGCGTATCGTTCTCAGATGGTTCCAGAGGTGTCTGTGGTCGCCTGCGATTTGTTTTCGTGGAATGTCAAGGGCTTGCATATGCCAAGATTACATTGGTCTCGAGTTCTAAGTCGCTACGAATGAAAACGAAGAGAGATGAAGACGTGGATCCACACAATCGCTACGCGCCAGCATGCAAAAAAGACTGGTTACCCTGAGTTTTCACACATTGCCCAGGCAAGCATTGCTAAACAGTACATCCATAGGACGTTGAAACAACCCGGTTAAAGCCATGTTGTATCATAGTGCCGCACTAATGAACCGCTAAGATCAAAACAGCTTACGCTTAGCGCGAACTTTGCTGGCAGGAGTGCGTCCGAATCGAACACCAGCGCTACCTGGTAGGTTCTACACGAAGCGCCCCACCCGATGCCGGCTCATTTTTCCACTACTTCTATTCTAGTTCACTGTACTGTGAAGTGTGCTGGCTTTACTCGAGCGACACAAACTATTTCTGGCAATACGAGGAAGCTAGGGGTGTTATGGCGCAGGTCAACTTTGATCTCCTGAAAACAAAACAGTGTTTAGGCTAATATTTACGCAATGATGCACGTTTTAGTATTCTCGAAGCGAAACCGAAAAACGAACCTCTATTTTATGGATTTCCATTATCTTAGGCATGCGGTCTTAATTTTCGGATTCTTTCATGTCAAGTCGGATTTTTCATAAGCCTCCATCGTATCATTAATTAGAAAAGTTGTTCGGAACTTTTTTTTGTGACATACATGTTTGATTTAGGTAATTTCAAAATATTTTGGAGATTTTAGTGGCCCTTCAAAGACAGGGTCTTTCATACACTTCAGAGGTAACAGAATATTGTAGTTGCTGAAATATCAGTGCTGATATTTGTGCGTTCTCGCTGTCTCTTCTCGCTCAGGTAATTGCCATGGGAAATAATGAACTGCGCGCCCTTTTAACTGGTTTTGGGGTACTTAGATGGATCATTGGCTTAGCCTTATTCCCCAGCACAAGAATCAGGAGAATGAATCCAAATTTTGGCGATATGTCCGCAAAACGTATAAATTAATAAACGCTGTTCGCACAACAGCCTAAAAACGGAATCCGAGTAGATAGCTGAAGTGTGCGTGTGATTTTAAAGCAACGCGTGACGCGTAGGACTTTATATTGTATCCAGTGCTTCTGACTGTTTGTCTATCTTGATAACGATGTCAGAGTTTTCCATATGCCAAAAATAAAATAAAATTAGTATCTTTCTGGAAAGACTATTATAATTAAATGGCGCATTTTCGTGACCTTGGCGTTAATTGGGCGCGCATTTACGCCTTCAATTTTATTAATAATAATAATATTAAAATCAGATATTTTAATACGTAATTCTTCAAGCCCTAACATAATTTGTTGCTTATGATTCAATTTCAAACGCGTGGTGCTAATTATCATCACTGGTGCCAATTTCTGGCATTTTTAATCACCAAGTAATAAAATAAAAATAGTCTAAAATCAATGAAAACGTTCTCCTAGCTAATGTGAGAAATTCATATGACATTAATTGTGAATAAGTATATTTGCTATCAAAGTCGCGACTTTTGCCAAAACCAGTCAAAACGTCCAAAAGTCGCCGCCAATATCCTTCCAAAACGAAAATGAAAAAAAATAATGTTTTTTAATTACCAAATTTTATGCGATATTTAGTTACTTTCATTTTTACGCTTAGTCGTTTTGCCGATTCCGGCCTTTTCCAGCTCGAAGGAACGCTTACCTGCTTGGTATCATCGTCTGCTCACTCCAGCATGTTTCGCTGGCGGAGAAAGCCGGTGAAACAATAGTGAGTTTTATTGTTTCGTATATTGCGCATACGAGCAAACGCAAGCGCTGTGTGTTTAGGTTAACTTTGTGGTATTCCACACCGAGCGTGCTTGGTGCATGCAACTCTAACAAAAACGCACAGCGCCTGCGTTTCCTTCTATACGCAATACTGAAGCTCTCCTAATAAGGGTACAATCTCCATACCGGCTGCCAGCACTACATTGGGACAGTGGAGAGTGTTGCTGCATTCGGATATGACATTCTCGCCAGCCGCGATCGCGAGAGCACTTCCGCCGTGCCCCACGCCAGAGCAGGAGAATTGGGGCGACCGCTACCAGAGCGCTTCCCGTTTCCGCCTGCGGGAGGGCAGAGCAACGAGCCCTGGAGACGCGAATAGACCCGTTGCTCTGGGCCAGGGGCGCGGGCGCGTCGGCAAGACGCGACCATGTTATGCAGGCTGCACCTTTCATGCGGCGCTGTAACGTTCGATTTTGCACGTGCCGCGTTCGAATACAAGCATCTGACAGCATCTGTAAATGCGCAAAAACAAAACGTCTAAAAAAAAAAGAATTATGCAGCTTGCGGTCGCAGCGTCCCATTAAACATTCCTTTCATCTTTGCTTTCTTTCATAGCTTCCGCGAGCACGTATGCTTCACTTTACGTGATAGCAAAGCCGAAGCTACTCGCAAAAGCACGTCCTCTTGAACGATGCTCGCACTGCACGAACGCGCGTGCTTGGCAGGGACGCTGAAAGCTCGCAGCTCGCTCTTGTAGCCTCTGCTACGCTGGCACGTAGAATGGAACGGAGTATAGAAAAGTGTAGTGGGGAAGCATATTGACGCATGTTCGGAACGCGAGCCAAATATTCTATTTTGCTCGCCTGGGGCGCTGCTCAAAACTTGAGAAGGTACGCGGCCTATAGTGCTACTAAATAAGCTACGCTTCGGAGTACGACACTGGGCCTATTGTCTTAAAATGTGTTACCAGATGCATCTGAAGCTTTATCTGATATCACAGGCGAAACGCTTTCCGCCCTACACAAATGTTTAAGCAGTTCGCGAGGCGCAAAGCAACATTACATGACCTTCCTAACACCGAATCTAATGCTGAGGAAGTCACACTCTAAATCATGACGATCGGCAGTTCCGTCTGCTCTGCACAAGCACCGAAATGGCGGGAACGGAGTGCCCGGCACTCTAAGCGCAGCTCATTTAGTGGCACTAGTGGACACCATGTTCATGTTGGTCATGTGCCGTCAATTCTGCTCTATCAACAGATTGCACTAGCCGAGGCTCGGATATGAACGACTACGAAGCTCTTAATAGACCCTCCAAAATTCATATGCCACTTTGATCACTATCATCAGTCTCCGAGAAATGACACATGTGCATACTAATGGCGGCCGTTCTGTTTACATGGATGAAGAAAGGATTGAACGATGCTCCTAAGCAAATGATTCGCAGACCCAGTAAACATTCGAGACGTTATGCGCGATACGAAGCAGGAATTGGATGCACCATGAGCTCCGAAAACGTTAATTTCTAATATGGGCCCCGGTAAGTTGTTAGTGGTACACTATCGCCTTCAAAAACTTTTGATGTATAGAAATCTTATGAAGCCGTCTATGTGCATGGGTTGGCGCTTCCGTTCTCACTGGTTTCATCTTTTTCGTCATTGACACTGAAAATGTATTGAAAAGTGAAGCTGCATAGTGAAGTGTATATTCTCGTTTGCCGTTTACTTCGAAAGTGACGGTGCCCGCAACAACACCACAGAGACAGGTTCATTGCCACCCATTATTAGGCAGTGCCTCAACGTTCTTCTGTTAGGGTGATGCCATCATTTGTAGTCACCCGAGGCCGACAGCACGCACACAGGGAAGATACAAAGAAATCGCAGGAAACAAATATCGCCGTGCCATAGTTAGCGCCACGAGCACGTCAGGACACACGCTCTCACGCGCTCAGAACAAAAAGTAAGAGAAGCGTTCGAAACCATAGAGTTATTATAATGTACGCTAGAGGTTCAACTGGCGCTAGTGTCTATGCGACTTCCGGGAGGCAAATTGAAGCAGACAGCAACCAGTCTACTTTTGCGGTGCTCCTGTGCATTCCTATGGGAAAACGCGCGTGCATTTTGTCTCTTCGCCGGAAAATAACATGAATAACTTTTGTTATTTCGGTTGTACCGGATAGTATGTACCTTTATTAATATTGTGAAAGTGTAATTGCTTTAGTTACAGCATTTTTCTTTACCACTGAACGATGTTAAACTTCGCTATATTTCAGGCCCAAACCTCTGTTCCATGGCAGGTATGTAAAAACGAGCGACGATTCTAAGCAAAATAACGATCGAAAGGAATGTAGAGTGTGTTCAAGGTTCGCTAGCATTCCGGTGGCGCTTATATATTGCTAATATGCCCGTCCTGTCATTATATGAAAATGACTCCGTCGTGCGCATCTTTACGATCGGTTAAAAAAACATTCGAACGTAAAAAATAAAGTACGTGGGCTACGAAAGGTGTGTATTTTTATTATTTCCTATGTCGGGCAGTTTTTATCGGGCACCTGTTCTCTGGCTTCTCCCTATTTGCAAAGATTTGGAGCGTGCGGGTGATGATTTGAACCCAGAACAAGCATCTTCGCACATATTCATGAGCAGAAAGAATAAAGCAGTACTTATTTATTGCAAATCGGACTATATTACGTGGCTTTCAATTTATTTTGATCGTCTGCATGCACAAGGAGTTACTTATCCAGTGTTACTGCGTAGTTCTTGCCGTCTCTCTTGGTTTTCCACATGTCCTTCGTTCGTTTGGCACGTATATCCCCCATGCTGGAAAGCGCCGACGCCGTGTTCGCGCTAACAGTGTCCGACAGTGCACATAAATACACGTACGAAGCGGTTTTAGCACCGTTTTTCATGCCACGAATTTCAAATAAAAACGCCGTAACTGACCAATTATTTCGTCTGCGTGACTGAGAAATGTTCCAATGTGCCTAGTACGTACGAATTATTCGTGATATTTGCTCTTATAATCGAGCGCAGAGAGAAAATGCACTCGCTTTTTCCCATAGAAATGCATTACCGGAAGTCAATTTCGGACTGGTTGCTGTCTGCTTCAATTTGCAGCAGCACACTAGCGCCAGTTGAACCTCTAGCGTACATTATAATAACCCTATGTTCGAAGCAAAATGGTCAGATGTCATCACCCCAAGCAAAGCGCACATGAAGGCACCCTACCCACATAGATACATACATAGTACGGTAAAAAACACAGTCAAACGCAACCGTCGTTCAGGCAGTTGCGTTTAACTGCGTTTGACTGTGTTGCGGCTGTGAGAAACCAGGACATCCCTGCTGCTTATATCGCGTGCCAAGATGATTCCTTGAATTGGATCCACGCTTCGTCGCGAAGCACAGATGTGCCGGTGACTTGCTTTCGGTTCTCGATGAAACGCAGTCAAAGCACTCAAGCGCAAGTGTCTGAACCGGCCTTAACTGCCATTTGAGCCACCAGATCTGGGTTGGGCAGTTTTGCGATACAAATGTATCGCGATAGTATTTCAGAAATACATTCGGTATCTGTATTTCTGTATCGCGATACATTTTTTTCACCAGTATCTGTATTCCTGTATCGAAATACATTTTGAATGTTCCGATTGTATCGCGATACAATCAGGGTGAAATGTATTTCATTACATATCTTGAAAAATACACTTCTACAAAAAAACACACACACAAAAACACACAAATCCGAATGCATTTTTGTTTTTTTACTACTGAGGGCGTTAGAGTCAAGGATATGCTAAAAATAGTCAGAGTGAGGGCGAGCTGGTGTAAGTTGAACATGATTGTAAACCTGAGAGTGGGGCAGAGAGAACACAACATAAGGTAGAAAAGAGGAGGCAACGTCTCAAACTCAGCTGAGTTTGAGACGTTGCGCTCCTCTTTTTACCTTCTGTTGTGTTCTCTTTCTGCCCCAGTCTCAGGTTTGCAATCATGTTCAAGGATATGCTGGGGCATTGTTACCATGCTGACCAAGGTTCCTTCCGATTCTCCAAACTATTTTTATATGCTTCTCTTCTCTCTTCTGAGAAGTGTTGCGTAGTCGGGGATTCAAACCAGGTGGCGTGCCAGGAGTGGAGTCAAAGCATCATGTGCCGCAGGTCCTTAGGTAGGGTTTCCTGAGTCATACTTTCCTGACATCCAATGCCCGCTGTTAACCGCCTCTCCATGCCTTAGCGTACACAGTACACCCAGCCGGCAAAGCTGAGTCACAGTGCGCTGCAGCACGAGCCTGGCGGCGGTTGACTTGAAATAGTAGGATGACTGACGCAGTGAAGTTGCAACACATAATCGAATCCGTCTGCGGCTGCGCCCGTAATATTGCACGCCTCAAGGGTACGTCATTAGTCGACGTGAACGTGACCCGCTGCTCCCGGTGATCCAGAAATCCAGGAAGGAAGCCAGACGTGGCCTCGCTCTGCCGACCCAGACTTCGTACACCTGCGACTCGTCTCGAGCGCGCTGTTTCTTGGAGAGCTCGCAATGTGCCGGAAATATCAAGTTGCAATCCACGAGGTCTCTGTTTGGATTATGCTAGGCAAAACTTGCGGACTGCAATTCATTCGTTGGTGGCGGAGGGTCGGCAGGAAGGACATTCGCAACAGGGATGCCACCGTATCGTTTTTTTTTAACCGTAACAGAAAATAAGACGTGTGTTCCAGGATGCTTCAGGTGGTCCACTATTCTCGAAAATTACAAATGACACTGCCTGCACGATCTTCAACGAGGTAACCTACAACGAAAGTACGTGTTGTCCTTTCATACAGCAGCGTGGTACAGTTTCATGTTCAAGGCCACACCTACAGATGAAGAAATACTGGTTTATTCCACCGTGACGTCATGTGATCAGTATTGACAGGGGCGTCCTTTTTGGACAGGGGCGTGGTGACGTTTTGATGGGATTAAGAATGACATAGAATTTATTTAGAGGTCGAAGTCTTTTCGCATCCCTCGTCAGACAGACAGGATGTCAGGGAAGGGACCGTGGCCATTCCTTGATGGAAAGTTTTTTTGAGCCCAGTGAAGACTCCTCGCCGTCCGAAATTACTACCTTCAAGGCAAAGTGCCAAACTTACGAGAAAGAAATTTCGGGATCAAAACCTTCCACTTCGAACTTCAACCTTCATCTCATTTGAGGTCTCAAACAAATTTGAAAAATGTATTGCAGTATCAGTATTTCTGTATTTGTATTTCTGCCCTCCCTAAAATGTATTCCTGTATTTGTATTTCCAAAGACTTTTTGCCTCTTTTTTAAATGTATTTCCGATACGTATCACGATACACTTTTACAGATATATTTCAGTATTTCAGTATGAGTATTTTAGCTACTATTTTAATGTATCCCAGTATTTCTATTTCCAAATACATTTTTGAGTATTTCTGCCCAACACTGCACCAGATGGCACTGAATTCCGGAAAGGGTCTATTGTATTCAATTCCTTCTTCGCGCCGTAATTACGTTTCGAATCTGTATACTTTCAAATGTGGGTTCCTGGATTAGCTTCGAACCGCGCGCCGAGATGAAGCGCACCTAGCTACTCTCCCAGGACTTTCACTGCTTGTCGTATAATGTTGCCATATCGCTGCGTGGAGACAGGGGTTCGAACGGAGAACAGTCCAGTCTTATTAGGGACCATAGCAGTGCCAACATTTTTCTCTGCGACGTGCCCTAACGTCACAAAACTCCTTATGGCTACTATGTTTCCTGCTTGGTCCACATTCGCATACCCAAATGGCGTGCTCCTAACACGCCCCAACACTGGGGATAACGTTAGGAGGCACCTACATCGCTTTAAAATGGTAGCGCGCGGGAGCCTCTCGCAAAAGTGCGGCATCGCGTGCACTCTAGCCTCGTATCGTCCACCGAGGAGCATCTTGCACTTCTTCCTTCCCCAGTTACCAAACAGCTACCACTAGTATACGGCATACATGCCATTCCTCAAATGACAGTAGTGATCCAGATGGCCAGACCGGATTTCGAAAAGATCTATCGGAAGGGCACGTACCTGGGCCGCAGCAGTAGCCGCGGATTGCGCAGCGACCGTCAGTGCCGCAACGCTTTCCGGGGACGTGGCAGGCGACGCCGTGCAGGGCCTCGGCGCGGCGGGACAGCGTGGTCAGGGCGTCGTTGAGGACGCACATGGAGCCCGTGCAGCAGACGTCGGCGCTGTAGCACACGCCCCGGCCGGCAGGGCCGCATCGGGGACACTGCGCGGGAAGACGGGCGTTGTCACTCCGGAGGGCGTGGACGACGTCCGACCGCCAGGGTCGACCGGATGGGCCCGTCATGTAGTCACGAGAAGCACGCCACTCAATCTGCGGTCACACTGCTTGTACGTCGTACAAAAGACACTTTGTTCGGTGCAGACATAATAGGGTGTTTTGTAGGGGACCGTTTTTGCACCCCCGATACGGTATACGATGGGCCCCCCGGTACGAACTGCGCATATGCGAGTCTTCTTTGGTAGCGCATGCGCAGTAAGTGCCGGAGGGCCCATCGTACCGTATGGGACGTGCGAAAATGGTTCCCTAAAACTCTCTAATGACAGAATCATCTGCGGACACGACTCAAGCATGCTCGAAGCCCGTTTGCTTCGTGCTTCGTTTGTCCTTCGGGCATGTCTGCGGCCAGCTTTTAATCGACTAATCTGATGAGATGACCGTCATGCAAGGAGGAAACATGCATCACAAACTGCAGGCTTCTTCTTTTCTATTTTTTTGCATAATGTATTAGTAGCGTGACCGCGGCTTACACATCATCGTCAAAATACTCTCCGAGGCGTGTTTCTCTCCTTGTATGACGGTCCACGCTGGTCGTATACAAGTGCTGTCTGCAGACGTGTTGGAATCACGTACGAAGCAATCATGCTTCTAAGAAGCTTGAGGCGTGCCCAGAGATATACTTCTCCCATCGTGCCCGCGATAAATGCCGTGTTTTAAATGCGTTAGCTTTTATATTGTCCCGGTGCATGCATCCGTCTTTCGTTCGGAGTTTCCTGGTTTGGGCTGGTCTGGCCTCGTGAGGCAGCGATGCGTCTCCTGCCTTGCTTTTTGCCTTGTTCGCTCGCTCGTTACGTGCACACTTTCCCCTCGCTCTCACGGGGGCCGCAACGGGCGTGACGATACTAATACCGAAATCACACGGCAGCGTAAAAGGTGCCTTTAGCCCAGGTACCTGTCGTAAAGGGAGCTGGAGATCGTGATCACACGGCGCATAAACGTCCTTTTGCTAAGGGAGGTCCTGTGTTAAACGGAGCTCGCCGAGCGCCCTTTACAGCTAAAGGGAGTAGCCTCGGACCCACGAACTCAAAATAATATCGCAGATGTATAAATATATCTTGTTTAATGCATTATAACAAATTGAATATATATAAGTATCAAATTATGAAATGATTGTGAACACAAATGTGATGGAATAATACAATATTGATGAACGCATACTCTAGCTCTAGCTATAGCAGGTAGCAGCGGCGGCACGTGGAAAACAATTTCTGCTACGAACCCGAACGCGATGGACCACTGCGAGCTCTTTTTCGATGTTGATGACGAGTCGCCTCGACTCTCCCGCCCGGGACCCTTTATCTTCGTCGTTGTCCATCCCTTTCGATCGCGTCACTGGCGTAACCGTGAGACTCCGTCGTGGTTCGTTTCTGTCAGGGCACAATTCAGCTACTTTAGTGAGAACTTTGCAAGTAAATGGAGCTGCTAAACATAAAAAGGTCGTGCACCTCGCAATGCAAACTCGTAAACGCAGATGATTTAGGGCCAGTGTAGCCAGACGGGTCGGACGTTTTATAGCAAGACTCATTTAGGTGCGCCCTATAGACTTAGAGAAAAAAGTAAAGTGCCGCAAAAGGCAGACAGGAATAATATTTCGGTTTTAAATGTGATATTTCACATCCAATAATAATTTAAAAAAAACTGCGCATCAAACCGATTTCGAGGAATAATTATTTATAACGTGCTCCCCTCGCGTTTTATCAGGAATGGAATTGACATCAACTTGAGGTGCTCCGTCTATTCATCGTGTGATCAAGAACGCCGTTCACTACAGGTATCTTCAGTTAAGGGACCTTAGCTACCTTAACGCTGCCGTGTGAATTGGGTATAAAGCTTCTGATAAAGGCGTTTTAGTACAAGTACCACCAAAACTTGTTGTAGAAACGCACGAGCGGGTGCACCGCCGCCATTCGCTTCCAACGGCCGCTCATTTCATGCTGCGAAGCCATTTGCATGCTTCCAAGGGTCGCGCTCGAGACTATGGGCCACGTGTGCTCGCCAATTGTGACTCTACTTGCCAAGACAAACGGAAACATATCGAGGGGCTTTATGACGATACGAGGCGCGAATCGTACCGCACGTGAGCCAGTGGCCCCGTGGGTGCGGCGTCGTACATCTTCATAATCACTCGGAAAAGCGCGCGCGGGCGCGCGGGCTTAGTTGTCGAGGTTTTTGTGTCGTCTGCTAGCTAACGGCCACTTTGAAACTGCATTCGCGTTATAAAATTAATGCAACTACACATCTGGATGGCGCGCACAAAATCTGAGTGTGAAGGAAGCTGCTTGCTCGTCATACTCTGTAGTGTAATATCTACATTTCGCGAACGCAGGGTGAACACTACGTGGACCCCGCAGGCGGCGATCGTGAGAAGCTGCGGTGGGTGGTTACATCAGAAACCGACAACGCCTGGGAGAGCAGACTGTCTCTCCGAGCACAAGAGTATAGGGACGGTTGCGAGGTTGGAATTTTCATTATTCGTTGAGTAAGAGCCCCTGCATTAAATTCTAACCAATTTCTTCGAGAATCAGCGTACCAACAGCAACAATTTCGGCATTTTTTTTGTAGATTGGAGGAGCAGTGTGGTTGTGACTTAAGAAACCAGGTACTACCAAGGTGGTGCGTGATACGACTCGTTCGAGCCAGAAACGGTGGAGCGTCGAGGGAAGTTTCGGGCAGCGAACTGCAGATAGAAACAAGTTCCTCAATGCTCACCCCAGTTCGAACAGGGGTACCCCAAGGCCGTGTCCCAAGACAAATATATTTCCTAGTGACATAACTCAAAGTGATGATTTATGGAACAAACATCAAAATCATATTTCTTGAAGTGGTACGACTAAATAGCGATATAAGTCATGTCAGTTCCATAAATCTCATGGGAAGTGATATCACTTATGAGGTGGCATCACTAATATAATTTCAAATGATATTGGCGCCAAAACTCACATCAAGTGACATAACTTTAAAGGATTCCACTTCAAGGGACATTTCTGAAGTTTAGACGGTAAAGAAGCGACATAGTGTTTTTAAAGTAAAAATTCTGCATCGCTATTTTACACTGTTTTAAGAGCAGTAACTTTGTCATACTTTACACAATATGAAGGCAAACGTCAAATCTTTATTTTAAAAAAAACTTGTTAGTTTCTTAAGGATAAATACGTTCCCACTTCTCCACTAGGTAGCGTTAGTTTATTTAAAATTTCCGCGTATGCGCCTAATAGTAAAATTTCACTACAACTATTGATAAACATCGCTTAAAGGATTGAAAAACACGAAACTCGTTGAGCTCCAACCTGGGCAGATTCGCGACACCCCTAGCGAAAACGTCTTTTTGACCTCATCACCTGCGCCAAGCTTCAGCGTATTTGGAAGAAGCTTGTGGAGTAAGTGAAGAGTCAAATTTGAGCACTCTGACTGGCGCGTTCTCTTGGACATCACATCGGCTGATCTACGTGCGTAAAGAGAGTAGTGAAGCTGGCTGAGGCTTAAGTAAACACGCTTCTGTCCTTCACGATGCTAGACTAATCAGCGGGCTGCAAGATTTCCTTACGGTTACCGCGAAACAAACGTGGAAGCAAACCACTGAGGGGTGTTTACCAAAGTCTCAACCCTTCACCCTTTTTGATTCCATCGTAAATCAGGTGATGTGGCGTCCATGAGAAAACGCCAACCAGAGTGCCGAAATTGGCCTGCTGACACACTTCCTTTTTCAAATGCGCTTCCGGTTTACATCCTAGGATTTTCAGTTCGCGATCCTGCTTTTAAAGTTAATTCGGGGGTATTCGCATGCACTGAGTTGACGTCTCTTTCGATTAGATTAAAGCGGTGTGTGCGACTACGAGGAAAAACAAAAGTACAAGTACAAAACAAAAGGTGAAATAAAATGAAATGAAATGAAATGAAACAAGTAAATTTTTTGCGCGTTTCATCACACGTAGTTAACATGAAGATCATATTGCAGAGCCACTGCCACGTAATGAAGTGTTTCAGTATTTATTTTTTCCTCGCACTTTCCAAGGCTGGAGTGTATCACCCGCTGAAACACCAAATTCTATTCGCAACTTCATCCAACTATAGGGTTCGTGCTGGTCAGGCAAAAGGGCGGAGAAAGGAGGTCCTTTTTCGTCGTTCAGCACGCTGACCACCATAAATATTTTGCATTGCAGCGTAAAATCAGTGTTATATATGAAAGAAAAATCACTTTTTCGAAAGTAAAAACGTTCTTCAAGTCAGTGCGTATGAATAACATGGCGGAAGCATAAAATAAATTACCGGAAACGATGTTTGTTTCTATGCTGCCTGCGAGAATTAAGCAGCGATAGCAGACGACAGAGTCGAAACGACCTCCTCTACTAAGCTTCTCTGCGTTGCCGCTACGCGGCGTCGATTTCGCTGGTGTCGCCAATATCCTCTCAACTCATTTCTGATTGGGCCTAAGAAAACACTATGACGTTGAGTAAATACAAACTTTGCTTCGATTATATGTATTTTTAACGTGGAACGTTTTTTTTATGTTTTCTGATTAAGTGAAGGTACAAAAGCGTAACCGCGAGTTAGGGAGTTAGCACCGTTAACTCCACTTATTTTAACTAATACAAACTCTAACTAATTATATCTCTAACTCTAGCTACCTCTAACTCTAACTCTAACACTCTAACAGCTAACTCTAACTCTAACTCTAGCTAACTCTAACAGCTAACTCTAACTCCACAAAACACTTGGTTTAGCTCTATACTCGTCTTCGCTTCAAGCACCGTAGTAAAAAATATCCAGCACCTTCCGGAGTATTACTGATTTCCCCGTTATGTGGAGAAGTAAGACGTGTGGGTGCATTTTAGATTAAATATACGTTATCTTATCGAGAGGCACACATGTTTCAAACGCCAAAAGCATTGCTTCTTTCATCCGTTTGTCAAATCTTGTAAGAACTCCTTCGTGCGGCGTATGAACAATGAGTAAACCGTATGTTGTTTTTAGGTTAAAACGAGCATAGTGGTTTACCTACTCTAGCGCTAAACCAACAACGTTTCACGTAGCAACATAATTGCAAGGCTATTTGCTGTGTTTTTTTCACGAGTGTGCTTTTGCGTTACAGTTCTGACATGTTTTTCTATAGAAATCTGGATTGTTTGTCAGTTTGACTATGTATATTTGTGTGTGTATTGTTCATTCTCAAACAACATATTTTCTCAACACATTATCTTAAGCAGCATATTTTCTGAATGATGTTGATACAGTTTTAATAATGGGCGTAGAATTCAAACTTTCCTGCAAGAATGAAATTGTTTGTTTTATGTTTGTTATATTTATTTACTTCAGCGCGTGTTGAAATGCAACTTATTTTATGTGGCACGTTAAATAAGTTACTTTCATGGTGTTTTTCTTTCGTGTCTTGATGTCAGTGCCGTTCTGTCCTGTGTTTAAGGGGCAGGAACCCGTCGAGCTGCAAAGTCGCAGTTTTTTTTCCTGGCCCCCTTGTCACTTGTGTGAAAAAGCGCTGTGGCAGAAGAAACTGATTCTGATTCTGATTTTTGCAGCGTTTCTCACGACGTTCCTCAACAAGAATCGGTAGTGCAAATAACTAAAATAAATAAATAAACAAAAATATTACGACCCCAGTTGGCACCGTGACCGCAGCTTTGTTAAAATAAGAGCCTCCTCTGTCGAGAACGCCATTTTATGATTTCGCAAAAAACGAGCTAATACCAATATATATACAGGGTGTTTCACGAAAGGTGGACAAATTCGATATTGCGAAAACTACGCGTCGCAACAAAAAATGGCTTGTGTCTTCTTGGTCCTGGGCCAGGGACCTATTTAGGAAAATTGTTAAAGTCCGAGATAATTAAATTGTTAATTATTTCTGCGTAATTAACTTTTTTAATATTGTGTTTAAGGGCATAGTTTCAATTAGAAAATTGCTCAGCGTCATCGAAAAACTCTAAATTAACAAATTGCAGAACGATAGAAGGCACGGGAAGCATTTTACGGCTTTCTGAAAGACCGTACAAATTCGACGGGTTTTTAAGTTTCGGTGTGTTATCGGAGCGCATCTCCGCCCCGGCAGCACCGCGCCCCGTAGAGAGATAGTGCATCCAACCTCTGCTGCTCTGTCATCGCGCGACGCAGCAGAGCTGGATTCGCACTATCTCTCCACGGGGCGCGGTGCCTGCCGGGGCGTATATGAGCTCCGATAACAAACCGAAACTTAAAAACTCGTCGAATTTGTGTGGTTTTTCAGAAAGCCGTAAAATGCTTCCGTGCCTTCTATCGTTCTGCAATTTGTTGATTTAGTGTTTTTTGACAATGCTGAGCAATTTTCTAATTGAAACTATTCCCTTAAACACAATACTAAAAAGTTAATTACGCAGAAATAATTAAAATTTAATTATCTCGGACTTTAATATTTTCCAAATAGGCCCCTGGCCGAGGACCACAAAGAAACAACCCTTTTTTTGTTGCAAGGCGTAGTTTTCGCAATATCGAATCTGTCACCTTTCGTGAAACACCATATATATATATATATATATATATATATATATATATATATATATATATATATATATATACAACGGGCATGGTGGCGGGGGGCCGAAGGCGTGGGGTATAACTGAGAGGAAAAGCAAAACCCTTGATGAAACAGCAACAACGAAGGCCGGACTCCGGCCGAAACGTCGAAGAATAAACCACCCGTTGTTGCTGTTTCATCAAGGGTTTGCTTTTCCTCTCAGTTATATATATATATATCTATATATCCGAAGTTATTTAATCCTAGCTAATGCGCCTTTCTCTCAAGTGCACGCCACCTAATAGCTGCTGAGTGAATGATCCCAGTCCGCCAGTAATGGGGCAAATATACTCCGATTACGTCATTGGACACAAGGGCTGCGTCAGTGTTCGATGAGGGCTCGGACCCAGTCACACGATTCGTGCTCAACAAAATGGCGACCGACAGTGTTGCTCGGTGCGATCTTAAAAACGGTCTGTACCGCTCATCAACGTTTGAAAGCGACGACTCATATCTCGCGGTCACATTACAACGCGAAAAGTTGGAACGATTTTGAAAGGTGTCCATGAAGTCGTCGACAGCGTATATAGTAACCCACTTTGCGTCTCTTACGTCTGTTGTTGATTTGCGCGAGCGCAACAAAGCAGCAAAATAGTTTCCTTTAGTGACCGAGAGACCAAAGGAAAACGGGTGAAGCGGACTATATATATTCGCCCGTAATTATAGGTTCTTAAGGCCACATTCGAGACCTTGTTGGCGCGTTCGCCATTTAATTAGCTCGTCGTCTCCGAATAACCGTGGATGAAAATTAGAAAGTCGCCTTTCCTTAAGCATCTCTTTTTTTTCTCTCTCGTCTTTCCTCGCTGCATCTCACCCGGTGCTGTGTTTAGTCGCGGGCAAGCTGCTTATGCATTATATAAACTACAGTCCTCAGACACTAGAGAGTTTTAGAGAACCGCTTGTGCACGTCCGATACGGTATACGATGGGCCATCCGGTACGAGCTGCACATATATGCTAGTCTTCTGCAACAGCGCATGCGCAGTGCGTACCGGAGGGCCCATCGTATACCGTATCGGACGTGCGCAAACGATTCCCTAAAACTCCGTATGGTTCGTACCGGACTTGTCCGCAGAACTGCTTGAAATGTACAAATGCACGAAGCAAACATGCTTGAGCAGAACGTCCGCAGACGATTCTATCATCATATGTGTGCAGCGATTGTACAGTGGCTTAAAGGGGGTAGTGTAACGAAGGAAACCGGAGAAGCGGCACAGCGTTGGAAGACGGCCGCGGGTGGCGCTGGCGCTTGCAGCACCGTCGTTCCGGCTATGGCTCCGGCTCGGCCGCTTGGCCAGCTTGGCTCCGGCCAGCTCCGGCCGATTCGCAGCAGTCGACTTCACTGTCGTCTGCTAGTTTCACATTTTTATTCACCTACGAACAGAAATCATGTCGTGGGAAGTTCACTGGAAACAAATAATTGTTTGTGAGGTATTTATATTAGTTATGAAGTGTGTTAGGGTGCCTCTATCTGCCGGCCGGTGGAGGCACCCGAACGGTGCTGCGGATCGAAGCGCCACCTACACCGTCTTCCAAGGAGCGGCCGTTCCCGATGCAAGGTGGAGGCTACACGGTAACTACACTGCGATTGGCTTTCGTACCACCTTTGAGCCGTCTGATATCGGAGGTGGCAACTCTCTCGAGGGGGACGTCAAAATAACTCACTCGAGTAGCATATTTTTCTGTTAGATACGAGGGTGTGGGTATACACGAACTCATCTCTGTTACGTCACGGCGCGGTGGTGGCGCGTCGGTCGCACTTCCGGTCTGGGGCTGTGGGCGGAAGGCCCCATGTGAGGCGTGTATTCCTGCGTTGTTTTGAAAGGAACCTGACGAAAACATGCCTTTTCGTCAAACCGCCGCGACTGGGGCTGTACTAAAAGAGTCGAGAAAGGTTTGAAGATCAGTTTTCATGTTCTCGGTTCGTCCGAGACCGTGGATATGTGCTGTAAAAATGGTAAACCAGACGCCGCCGGACCACAATTGCTTGGGCGGGAAGCACTTTGGGTTGAATTCACGGATACTTGTGGTCATCAGATTTATTTGTTTTGTTCCAACATGAACGCCGGAAAACCGTCAAGTTGTACGGCCCACCTGTGGACTACGTTCAGTGCGTCTTGGAAGTTCGAACGGCCGTCTGATCGTTCGAACTGTCGTCTGCTCTTTCAAACGCTTCTGCTTGTCGTCTGCTCTTTTAGACGACACCGGCCCGTAGACGAAATGTTGGCCCGGTACTTGCGATAAGAAGTAAGTGCAGGCCTCAAAAGACTTAAGTTTGAAGGTTGGTAAGCAGGCTCCACGTAAACAGTAGATACAAGGAGATGCTGATTATTGTTACCAGCGGCCATCACCGACTTGTTATGCCTGATTCACTTCGTCCGATTCTGCTTGCGATTTTCAGTATCGACGTCGACCATCTCAGCTACGGTTCACGCTTTTGCAGCCCGAGCGACGTCGCGACTGAAAATTGCGAGCAAAATCTCATCATGTGAGTCAGGCTTTAGCGTACATTCTGCGGCGTCCACGCGGAATGAATCGCCGCATGTCAGATTATTCACGCGAAGTTTTGCGGTGTAACGAGCCTCGTTAATTTCGCTGACGCCGCTCATGTAGTCAGACATTGCCAGGAAGACGTAGAATCAACAATTCGAAAGCGATAAAGGGCAGGGGGACTCACACCGACGCCGACAACATCGCATTTCAATGGTTTGTTTATGGGCGACGGCGAGCTTGTTGCCCACACCCCCACCGCGCATGCGCGGCGCCGGTGGCGTCCGCTAGGGGCGCTCCGGGCGCTCCGGTTTGTTTGTAAACATGAGTTGGTGTATAGACAAACTTTTAGTAAACAAAATAAAAAAGTAAAAAAGAGGACGGCACACAGGCGGGCAAATTGTTTGTCACAATATCGTTTATTTTCACAGAGTGCACGATTGGTGAAACCGGAAAATTCCATTCTGCCATATACGGTGGTCAAAATGGAGAATTCCCCTCCGTCTCGGCTCATATTCCTTCCCCATCCCTAAAACCCGTCGGGGAACCGGGGATCGCGTATTTAGGGACCGGAGCATCCCTAAAACACCGTCATTGTTTCATTCTTTCTGTTAGTAGCATACCATATTTTCTATTCCTTTCTTAATCTGTCAGGTTTGCTTAAATCGTCTATGCACGCCGGCGCATTGAGAACACACACACACACACAAAAAAAGACGCTTTCTTTTCTTTCTTTAATATTTTTCGGAGCGTCCGAAGTCTCCGAGCAGACGACTGGCCGACACGTGAGAGTGGAAAGAGCCAGCGGCGCGCCTGCTTATCTGACGCCATTCAAAGGCGAGGCCTTGAGCGCCTCGTTACGATGTCGACCGGCATTCCCGCAGCTTCAGCTGTTTTTAAATGCGATAACACTTCTGAGCGAACCCTCCGCGCTTCCGGGTTGTCCGCCTGCGCCGCGCAGAAACCCACCAAGCAGGCGGAACGCATCTCTTATATACCCGCTTCATTATGCATATAGAAGGTCATGAGCCCAATGATTGTGATATTACATATTGGCATCTGAACGACAAATTCGCATATTAGCCTCTGCACGACAACGTTGTTATTCTGTTTATACAGGGTACTTTTTAGGCTTTAAAGTTTTGTATTAAAACTAGTAAAAAAATAATTCGCCTAGTGACAACAATATCGCCCACAGTGATTAACTTACATTACTATAATTTACTCTGTTAATAACTTTATTCTAATTAATAAACTGGAGCGATACTCTTTCAGGAATAAAATGTTCTGCTTTCTTAAACTATTTTTAACAGCTCGTTTCAAGTTTGTCTCTATGTCTAAGTCCACTACAACACCAATCACGACAATTGGGGTTCACGAGAATTAGTTGCTTGGACCGATACTTATTGTAATTATACGTCAATGATCCTTCTAAACTACTTAACTGCTCGCAAAAAAATAATGTATTTTGATGACACAGCTTTTTCCTAATCCCATTAGTTATTTGATATAATAAAGGGTGTAGTTAATGTCATATCTGATCCCTGTTTAATAATGGTGCAATTATAACAAATTGACACATAATATAAAAACTCGGGGTACATAATATTCAAGCTAATAAAAAACATAAACTATGACAACTGCAAGATTTATAATTAGAATTGCATTATTGAACGAGTAAATAAGTTAAAACACCCGGGAGTAATACTCAATAACCACCGGCAACAGCACATGACTTACACCCGTAAAAGATGAACATATGCCGGTTACATATTGCTAAAGGCTCCAAAGTATTACGATCTCCGCAGCTTATAAATAATTCACTTCTTAATATTTCAGTAATTTGTGGTACGAGTTGCGACATTTACGTTGTACCAATGAATAATTTACAAAAAAAAAACAGTTCGAATTATAACTCACTTAAATTGTACATAAGAACCGTGCGTTTCTTTTAATCGAACCCCGCGTTCTTAAATTCCGGAGAATAATAAAACACAAAATCGCTACAATCTTTTCATAAAATGGTCAAATACAACAACGCCTTTCCAATAACAGTGCTTTAGATGTCTGCTGTGACCACAGTGTCTTTTGGATGCTGAACGAGCAGTGTAGCTGCGCACTGCGCATGCGTATAAACCAAATTCGCGTGAAGCCTCCAGGGTTGCACCGAACCGACAACAGCGCCACCGCTGCAGCACGTGACGTCGTGGCCGCGTGTTGGCGTATGTAAGCTTCTTCCACCAGGGTGCGTCGCGTTACTTCTGTAACTGTGCGAGAGCAACTTTGACTTATAGCCACTGCAGACATCGCAGGGCACAGTGCTGAGTCCCGACCATCTTATTTATTACTCCCGCAGAAAGCGTGCCGATCGTTCTTTTGGATGTCAACGCAGCGTCATTCGTGAATTTGCTCCCTGACGAATGAAAGGAAAATCATGGGCCTCGGATTAAATCCTGGTGTGGCTCGTTGGAAAGCTTGAGTTGTGGCAAATGAACCAACCAGATATGTTTCAAAGTGTTAATATGGTAAGGGTGCAGGCGAGCTGATGAATATTAACCGTGTTGATTTGACCTGAGGCTGAAGTAGAGAAGAAACATCAAAACGCAGAAGAGACAGATAATAGGATCGACATATATGTCTCAAACTCGGCTCTGAGTTTGAGACGTCGTCCTGTCCATTTTCTGTCACTTCTACGCTTTGATGTTTCTTCTCTAGCCCAGTCTCAGGTGAATTCAACATGTTTTCAGAGTGTGTTTCAAGAATTAAGTATTTTGTACAACGAAACATTTTAATTTAAAGAGAAAATTGCAAAATCTTTTGTCACTTTTTTTAAATTAAAACATTGAGCGCGGAGTGTAAAATGATCACCTTCTTCACACTCATGTAGGCTATATCTGCCAGTTAATTATCAAATTAAGTATTGAACCAAGGACCGTAATAGCTAGGTTGCCCCAAAATCCACAAGAACACAGGGATTATGCTAGCGAAGCTATTCTGAGTATTTGTCTTTAGATTTATTTTAATAAATTAAAACAGTTTTGTTTTGCTATTGAATATGATCGCCGTGTTACCGGAGCCGCAATACCAGGGTAGAGAATATCAATTAGTATGATTTAAATTGGAAAGTAAATCATGAATTCAATAGCAATTCATGTTACACCAGTTTACTACGATGATTTAGACTAAATCTTTACAAAAATAAAAATGATTTCGGACATATGTATATTTGTTTAAAAAAAGCCGTGAAAGTCGCACTTATGCCGCTTGTGGAAGTGGGCTATACGGCCAGGGGACATATTATAGGAGGCTAATGGTAACGATCAGTTAGCTAATTAATTAAAATTCGTTAATTAACTTTTTAATTAATGAAAATAAACATATGGTTCCAATTAGAAACTTGCTCAGCGTCACCGAAAACCCTAAATCAGTCATTTTCAGAAAGACTTTGAGCGCGTGAAAAGCGTAGTAGTGCACTAAAGTTACCACTCGTGGAGCAGGTACGAGGCTGGGGCTAGATAAGAGACGGAAAAATCGCGCGGGCGCCTTATCGCAACCTCTAGCTTTGTACCTGCTCCACGAGCGGTAAATTCAGTGCACTCCTACGCTTCTCACGCGCTCAAAGACTTTCTGAAAATGACTGATTTAGGGGTTTTCGATGACGCGGAGCAAATTTCAATTGGAACCGTATGTCTATTTTTATTAGATAAAAAGTTAATTAATGAATTTTAATTAATTAGCCGACTGATCGTTATGATTATCCCTATAATATGTCCCCCTGGCCGTATAACTGACCTGCGGAAGCGAGCATAAGTGTAACTTTCATGGCTTTTTTTTAAACAAATCTGTTAAGATTGGAAAAAACACTCTATATATATATATATATATATATATATATATATATATATATATATATATATATATATATATATATATATGTATTGGAAGGTGAAGACGAGGACAGGACAGTGGCGCGCACGACCATCTCGCGCCAGGCCCCACGTGCCGGCTCGGCCTCCATAAATCGTATGTGTGTTCTATCATCGTGTCCTGTCCTGTTCTTTCTGCTGCCGACAGCATCACCCTAACAGTATGGTGGAGGTGCGGAGGCATACTCATCTCCTTCATTGAACATCGGCGCCGCCATGATCCTGTGAACCCGCCTCGTTGAGGCAGTCATCCGCAGCAGCAGACCAAACACCAGCCCATGGCTCCGTCGTCCAGCCCCGCCCAGACACCATGACAAGACGAATATCAGACGAAGCCGACCGACGATCCCCGCCCCTATCCCCAGCCCCCGACGTTTTGACGCTTCTCAGAGACGTGAGTCCCCCAGCCCCGGACCGTGCCGTCGTGTGGCTGGTGCAAGGTCTGTGACGCTGCGGAAGAGGCCGAAATTCAACGTCTTCATCCTCACCCTCGCTGTCGGCAGCCGTCCTTTGTTCTTCTTGTGTGTGGCTTTGTGTGCTTCATGTGTTCATTTATTCACCGGCCGGGTCGGCCGCTTTCGTCGGAGGGAGTACTGTTAGGAAGGTGAAGACGACGACGGGGCAGTGGCGCGCACGACCATCTCGCGCCAGGCCCCACGTGCCGGCTCGGCCTCCATAAATCATATGTGTGTTCTATCATCGTGTCCCTGTCCTGTTCTTTCTGCTGCCGACAGCATCACCCTATCAGTATATATATATATTGGAAGTTGATCCATTACTTGATGCTTTCTCTGTGCATATGTATTGAACTCAAATCAAAAAGTTGGCAAGGATGAAAGTTTTATAAAGGATGAACGCAAACAAAATAGAAGTGCTTATCTCCCGAGCAAATTGGAGCGTTGCGCTTTATTTTGAATTGAATTAAATTGAAGTTTATTGGCCATATGAAGTATCATGGAGGAAGGAGCAAAAGGTTGCCGAAGCTACCTGACGAAGCTCCACTCCCTTTTCGGCGCTACAGCAGTCGCAGCAGCAGTGTAGAGGTCATACATATAAAATTGAAGCTGGAAATATTTTCAAAGAGACTGTTTTGACATAAATTAAACACAAACAAAACACAAACTAAACACAAACCAAACACAAACTGGGATGATTTGCTTTAAATCGATTTATAAACGAATGGATAAAATATTAATCATCTGAGTCTGGAGAGCATGAAGCAGTGGCCCAATATTTAATCCGAGAGCGTAAAATGTACCTCTTTATTTTCTTTTTAAATGCTCCGCAAAGAAGAACAGCAATTTATAATATCTAATACTTCGAAAATTTGTTTAAAAATTCCAGAATAAAAAAGCTCAATTTCTGTGACCCGTAATTTGTGCGAATTCTCTCCTGAAGGAATAACTCATGCCGTAAATTATATGTCGTAATTTTCTTCGGATATATATCTAGAGCCGAAGACTCGCTGTTTTTTTTATTTCTTTATAAATTAATAAGGTTAATTTGAAGTTATAATGTTGCTGAATCGCAAAAACTTTGTGTTTGGAGAAAGAAAGAGCGGTGTGAGCGCAAAAATCTAAATTGTTTATACATCGAATCGCTTTCTTTGTAGAACAAGTAACCTGTTAAGATTCGTCGTTGCTGTTGTCCCCAGATAAGTAGACACATGGGCGTACCAACCGGGAGGGCAAGGGGCGTTTGCCGCACACCTCCCCCCAGTTCTCAGAGTGTGTGTGTGTGTGTGTGTGGGGGGGGGGGGTGCAGGCATGTACAGCCGCCACTGGGCAGGGCGAGCACTGGCCGGCGGCGCCCAAGGGATATCAAGGGTAGCGTCCCCGGCCCTGAGGGGGGGGGGGTAGGTCTGGTTTGCGTCTCTCGCTCAAAAACAAGTTGG
>JAZHYW010057099.1:0-28012 GCA_037355805.1 Ixodes ricinus | reverse complement strand
GAGACAACGCTAGATGACAGTACAAAGATGTGCACAAGCTATGTCAGTGCAGCTACAGTTAACCCTGAAGGAACGCGTTAAGATAAAGAAATGATTAACTACGAGAAAAGTTGGAAGCGGCTACTGCTCATAATCAACGACACATTCACAGTAACGTAGAAATAACGCATTACTCCATACTGATGCCTAACGTGCCTTTTGAATCGCAGTAACGAGTAATGTAGGTGATGCTCAACGAAACTAAATGGACCAGCGCAGCGCGTGGCCTCGCTTGAGTAACCGCATATAACTCGCTTGAGGAGCGCATGGAGTTACTCTGACATGTGCAGTCAGCACAGCAGAGTTACTCTAGCCTTCAGTAAGCCATATTGAGACTCGCTCATCGCTTTATTGACCGGCGTAATTGCTTAGACGCTCGATCTTTTATCTGCTGCGCGGGACATAAGCCGCTTGATCAGCTGGTCACTTATAGCTGAGCTATCATAACTTAGTAACTCTATTTCAGCAAATGGCGGCATTTCTGGCTCCATAGATCTTCTCCAGATCTGCAAGTCATCGTTCAGCCTAACACATGGTGCCACCTTCCCGCCGTCTGTTCTAGAACAAATAATTGTTCGCGTAAAAAGAAGCAGGTGTACGAGGCCGACATTCCCCATCACACTAAGCACTGGCGCCACGTGCAGGTTTGTGCCGCGTGCCCATCAATCGAATGGTGAACTTGAAGTAACCGCCGGGTGTGAGACCCGCTCGAAGACGTATTTGGGTCACGATGTTTTGGGGTCTCCTCAGCAGATCGAAAGCTCCTGGACCGGAACCTCGTATCGAGATTCGGTGGCGCTACTTAGCTGCAATCCATCAGAGGGGAAGCAGTTGTGAGTTTGGGGTTGAGAGACACTGGCACATTTCACGTTTTAAATTTATCTCATAATAACCGTCCTTGCTGTGATCATCTCGCTCTACTTTTTTACCTCTAAATCCCTAAGATTTATTTGTTTTCATGCTGAAGGTAACAATAATGAAACCATTAAGAATAGCAAGACGAACAATACATCACTGAGGATACATCAAAATCACCAGATAGCAAAATATCACAAGACGCCAACTTTAAGTTTGTAACGAGAGCTTTACCACTGGTACTGCTAGTCATTGACAACTAAAAAACGCAGTGCTTGGCGAGTTTTGAGTTTCTTAATTGTTTCTTAAGTTGTGAGTGACTTAAACTTTTTTTTTCTACAGTGATTGCATCTATCAATCTCAGCCTCGTCGCAGGGGGCGTCGAAACAGACTCAGTAACTTAGGTGCTGGGGTGCAAAGTGACCCACCTGATGTAGCTTACTTAATACTGGTATATGGCCACAAAGGTGCAGCACGACTCTATCTGAACTCTCGAAAGCGGGGTTCCTACTAAGCACGTGCAAGGCCCATTCACATACTTGCAATCGAGTAGGACCGATCTGAGATCAAGACCGGTTTATAAGCCTCTTGCGACGACTTAGGACCTGCTCGGCTCCAGCGCATCCGCTCCTATGCCGTCAAGAGGCTTAAAAACTGGTCTTGTCCCAGCCGGTCCTACTCGGTTGCAAATGTGTGAATGGGCCTTTAACCACCACCCTATAGTCCCTCAAAGGTTAAGAAACCTGGGGCGTGGTTTCTCGTGTTTCTGTTCTTCGTAATTCGATCTTCGGCGTTCTTATCACCTAATGCCACAATTTCATTGGCGGCACAGAGACAATTGTATGCTCATGACTCACCCCGCCCTGTGTTCCTTAAGTTGTCAACAAGCGTAGTTGTCGTTATTCGTAAAGAAACGCTGCGCAATATCACTGCGCAGGAACTGCAGGTATGACTACCTTCCTGACCGGCATGCTCGAAATAGAATCAACCTGTCTAATCTAAGACAGTCTAAAAAACGGAAAGGCACACTGCTGGGCAATATTGCACCCGTGCAGACGTTCTAGCATCACGTTACACCGGGTCACGTGACGTCAATTTTTCCACTAAATTTAGCGGGGAAACTGGAATTGGTGTGTAGGTCACGGGACGTTAATTTTGCAGCTAAATTTTGCGAGAAATCGACGTCATGTGACCTGATGTCACGTGATGTATACTCAATTCAGCTTTCACACTAAGTTTACCGGAGAAACTGAATGGGTGTGTAGAGCCTTTGACGCCCGCATTCTGGGACGTCACAGGCCATAGCTTCCGAAATGCGGAGCAACTAGTCAAAGAACAAGGAGGTTATAAGGGCAGGAGGTGGCGTCCGTATTCTCCATACATGGAGCGAAGTGTAACGGAAGTAGGCGTGGCCACGAATTCTTCTCAACCAATGGGGAGCTCGTCAAGGGGTATGATTGGGGCAAACAACCCTCGTTGCCATGGCATTTCCGTGGCAACGCTGTTGTTTGCCCCAATTCATGGCAGCGATGGCGGCGTCCACTGAATCGATGTCGAACTGGCGAGATTTGGAGCCCAACACTTGCCTGACCAGTAGGAAGTCGGCGTGTAGCGGACGCTCTCGACACCGCGCGACCGCGCCTGGAGCGTCGTCTCGAACGAGTCGTCGTAGCGCGGCTTTGGAAAGCGATCGCGAGTCAGTCATCGTACGCACGAACGCTGAGAATGGTATCGCGGGTTGAGAAAGCCGTACAAATTCTGCTTCGAGAAGATGTTGGTTTCACTCCGCCGTGATGAGAATGCGGGTTCGCATCGAAACATCTTTTGGTGCGCCGATCGAATCGAAAGCCAGCCGCGACAGCGAGCAGACGAAGCAGACCGCAGGCACGGAGCAGACGTAGCCTAAGCCTAACGACCGAGCGGAGAGCAGACGATGGGAGCATGGTTGAATTTAGTTTGGATGAGAGAGCGTCGGTGCGCGAGGCAGTCTGGGATTGGGTTATTCTTCCGGCGTCGCTGGGTATGACGTCATGCCGGGTCCTGCCCTATTTAAACGTCCTTGCCAAAGAACGTTTCACGATAAACATACGC
Source organism: Ixodes ricinus (assembly GCA_037355805.1). NCBI lineage: Eukaryota > Metazoa > Arthropoda > Arachnida > Ixodida > Ixodidae > Ixodes > Ixodes ricinus. The sequence continues at coordinate 25,027 of JAZHYW010057099.1, read as the reverse complement.
TAAAATATGTGAAAGACGTTTACAATTCTCTGTAACGCGCGGGTCGGGAGCGCGAAGCTCTTGAGGAGGAGGAGGGAAGGTGTACGAAGGGTGAGGGGGAAAGGGCAAGCAGGGCGTACCCCTTCTCGCCTGATAACCTCTCATTTAGCGTGAAGAAGGATTTCGGTAGGTTTGGCGGGAAAATGCTCGTTAAATTTCGCCGGGAAATTTTTCCGCTATATTCAAAAGGCCGACTTTTTCGCCAAATGCTAGGGGAAAATGCTTCCAAGCTAAAATTGGCGAGGAATTGTTTGGCTAAACTAGCGGGAACTTTCCAACTAATACAACACGCCGTTCCCTTGCCCGCATTATTTACCGCATGCTACAGCGCGCGAGGTTACGCCGCGCCAACGGCGACGCCGCCCAAGCCTGAAAACGGGGCTGCAGGCTGCGCTCTAAAAGAAGCAGATGCGCAAAGCAGGGTGTCGAACCGGAACCGAACCGAACCGAAAACCGGAACAGAACCGTTATTTTTAGCTCGAACCGGAACTGAACCGGACCGAAATCTTCGCCGCCATCTTGGAACTGAACCGGAACTGAACCGGAAAAAATATAACGGTAACCGGTTCAAAACGGTTCACGGTAATTTTTTTATTACAAAATGAGTGTTGGAGAAGTAAAAACTGGCAGCTGCATTTCTATGTAGTGATCAAATTGTCATAAACCAAATTGCAATGTATAAGAAACTGCGGGTTTTCGTGGCGCTTTTCTATTGGCACTACGATTAATCGTGTGGTCACGTGACGTCATGGTTTCAAGGCATGCTGTCAAATAATGTCACGTCACGGCCCCGTGGCGTAGATTACTCTTACCGCGATCCAAGTCGAGTTAAATTCAGAACGTCACTTTCCTCTCTCTTCTCTAACCTTCCGTCTGGAACCGAAACCGAAATCGAACGCTTCATATTGAACCCGAACCGGAACGAAACCATAATTTGATGTGGCGGTTACCGGTTCAACGAAAACGGTTCAGGGCCAATTGTGTCAATAATTGGTCTAAATGAGAAAAGTTGCTGGCGTATATTTTTCTTATGTTGCCAAGACTAATCCACATACTGTGAGATATCTTTACATTTCGTTTTCATTGCATACGTAATAACAGATACATCATCGTCTGGAGAGCTTCAACTTTCCTTTGTTTCTTGGATTGACCCTGGCGGCGCGGTTGCGGTGGCGGCGATTTCAAAGCACCGCTCGAAATGTCCAAGAGTCGGAGCGGATTGCGCCACTCTAGGCACGGAGGCTTACGCGTCAGCGAATGTTTGACCTCCAGATGGACCGCAGTTGCAGTCAATGAGCGATTTAGCCAACCGAGCACCGAGATCGCACCACGTGACCTTCCGTTTCAGTGCAGCGACACCCTGAAGGAAGGGGGGACAAGTACCTCGCTGCATCGGCAGTATAGTTTTTAGGGTCGCCTGTAATGCATTTCAATAAAAAAACATCTTTTCTTCAACGTGCTCAAAATGTTACCTTACAAAAAAAATGTTACCTTACAAAAAAATTGTTGGAGGCAACGTTAGTCGGCGATGATTCGCCGACTAACAAGAGAAGGAAATGTGTCTGTTTATTTTTTCTTTGTAGGTTTGTCAGACTAGCAAGGCCAGCATGTCGCCTGTTCAAACATTTTCTCACTTTTGTTTCGAGACATCTTTCATCGTCTTCAACTGAGCATCCGAGAAACGTCGTTCGCTGGGAAGGGGGGGGGCATTACCAGAACTTTGTTCGGTGGTTGACAGGTACAAATGGCCCAATCTGAATCCCTGAGACCGGGTCATTTGCATAGAGCGTTGTTGGCGATAAAAAGTCAAAGTGACTAGAGAAAGCATCGCCACGAGATCTTTAGAACAGCGTTTTTCCGCCGGAACCCGAAGCCCTGTCAAGATGTAGTCACATTTCATCCTACATACGTGCTCACGTTCCCGGTCATTGACACATTGGCCAGTCCGGCCGATGTATACACGGCCACAGCTTAACGGGATCCGACAAACTATCCCAACTGCGCACTCGACGTCCCTGTTTTTGTGTTTTACGGCACATTTGTTTCCTCTCGTTCCCCTGTCAGCCACTCTGGGGCATAGCTGTGACATCTTACTGGGTCCCGAAAACAGGTAGCATGTATAAAAAAAAAAACACGTGTGTGCAGAGCAAAACAAACCAAAACATATGAAGGCAAGCAATCTACCTAGAGACATAGAAATTACAGAGAAGATGCAAGCGAGCTGGTGAACTTTCAACATTGTAAAACCTGAGACGTAGGACAAAAGAAGGGGACACACAGACACAGGTCTCAAACTCAGCTGAACATTTATTCCCAGCTTCGCTTATAAGGAAGACAAACAACCATCCATGCGCCAGGGGATGGTTGTTTGTCTTCCTTATAAGCGAAGCTGGGGAAATAAATGTTCAGCTGAGTTTGAGACCTGTGTCTGTGTTGTCCCCTTCTTTGTCCTAGAGACATTTCTACTGTTAACAAAATCACAGCCCAGCGTGTGATCATCACAGCCCAGCACGTGCGTGTTTGTCGCTTCGGAAAGCGAGCAAAGCACGCGCTATTTGCCCGAACACTAAAGATGGCACCGGGCATAAGTTCTTTTTTGGAAAGGTTTATAGACCCATCCTGAAAATAGCCCTCTTCTGGCAGAGTTTGAAATACTGCACAGCTGCGTGTGCAAAAACACCATAAAAATGGAAAGCCGATCGCTTGTATATAGCTCACTTAAGAACAGCAATATACAAGTAATAGCCTTGCCACATTAATGGTGTCTTCTGAGCTTCTGAGCTTCTGAGCACTGTGCAGAGTTTTCATATCTGCCTGAAGAGGAAGTAGTATTGGGATGGGTCTATTGCAAGTATCTCGTGCTCCAGGAAAAGGCTAGATTGCATCGCCGCCCGTTCTAATAGCTAGTTGAGGGAGGGAAAGCTATTTCTTTCCATTGTCTTTTCTGCGTCAGCCATTGAGCAGAGAGGAAAACTAATGGCTGTTTTTGCAAGCTATCAACGTCAGGGATTACCTCTTAGCGGTATTTACTGAAAGTGCAAAAATTGTTGCATGAACTATTTTGCATGTACACATCATTGAGGCACTCAAACATGTTTTCGTTGTTGCTGAACTGTCTGAGAAAGTTGCCCCCGAGAATAGAAGCATTGAAAAGACTGAATATGGCTTATTAATCTGACGATATATAGAACTACAAGTTTGTACGGCAGGGATACCTAAAAAGAGATTCTAGTGGTCTTTGACCGACAGCCGAAAGTCGGCAGCCGCTCAAATTCTCGCAGTTTTGTTTAAACTTCACAGTTTTTGGATGCACAAATAAAAGAAATAGAGAATTATGGCAAAACAAATTACAGTAATATAATTGTCCAATTGGCACCCCCAAACAAAGAAGAGAGTCCCCCAGAAATAAAAAGTATTTTCTTGAGGAGAATCGTAAAATGAAAAAAAGGGGGTGGGGGTGAAAAACTTCTCATTGTTGTAGAGGTTCCTCTGCTCCGCATCTTCGGCACAGAGCAGACAGCGTGATCCTGCAAAACCACCTCGTTTGCGAAATCACCCCTGCCAGAAAGCGCGTTTTCGGGGTGCCAGACGCTCGCGCCGTTCCTCACGACGCTGCACCAAGTAAGAATAATTTTTGTTTCTGAATACATGGGCTGCACTGAGCGCGAACCTCCTGCAGTGTGCATTTTGCGCCTCGGGATTTGATTTTCTCAGCAAAAAGAAATCTCTGACCACTTGCATATAGTGCGATGATGTCAGTGGCGTCACGAGGGTCAGCGGCACCCGGGGCTGATAGACCGCCGTGACACCCCCCCCCGCTCTCGTGGCCCGCTGTGACACCCCCTCAGCGCTGCACCCGGGGCGGTCCGCCCCCCCCCGCCCTTGTGACGCCACTGGATGATGTCACGTGGAAATCATGTTAAACAGTTGAGTTTTCTGTTAAAATGTGATGTTTTCAACACAATACTCCTTTTCACTTTAAGTGTGAGCGTAACAGAAACTAAAAAAGCGAGCTCTTGGCTTTCAGCGTCCAAGCACGCGCGCTCCTGCAGCGCAAGTGGTCGGCACCAATGGCTCGTGCTTGTAGCATAGTAAAGTAGAAATTTGGGAAAGTTGGTTCATTGCAAACAAAAAGAGCCGAAAAAATACAGGGGCACAGACGACGGGAAACAGGACAAGGCGCACTCTCAACTGCAGTTTATTGAAACTTCACACGTTATATAGCCATAAAAACCCTGTTTACCCTATCTGCTCAGCCCGCGTTTCAAAAATTCAAACTCATTTGTAGATAAAGATAGGGACGTGTCGGTTATACATTTCTTCTCCCTGGTCCTAATTTCATATGCCTCGTGTACCTCCTGCGACACTTTATCTTTGTACCTAGCCAAGATCTTAGTGTTTGTTTGTAGCATAGGCTGCATCTGGACTTGAAGGGGCCATGCAAAGCGTTTCTGGCCATTTCTTTTATTTGCATTGCTTTCGCTCGAATTAGTGGCTGGGACTCTACCAACACATCTGGCGTATTTTGAACATAATAGCTGAAAGGGGTTCAGAATTTTGAGAGCATTATCTTTTGTTGATGACGTTATTGGTCCGAGCCAATAGAGAACCTAAACGACAAGAGCGTGAAACAACCATGCGCGATCTTCCTAGGCGTTGGAAATTAACATCCAGTTATGAAGATGTGAGCGCCCCACCAATTTACGGGTGTTCCAAGCAAATATATGAGTGAGAGTCACGTGCTTGAAAGGATCAGAAGGGGTACTTTGCGCCTATTTAGTCAGTTCTACCTCTAGAACTAAACGTTCATGTTTGACACTGATAGGCACGCCGTTCGAAGCAGCATTTGGAAACAAAGTATAGCAAAAGGGGATGTCCAAATTGTAAAGTTGTGCAGTATATATAGCAGTCTCGCGATGATATGGTGCAGCCTCATAAAATGTTAGAGCGCGCATGACCGATAAAGCACGGAGTTGTAAAATAAGGCCACAAAACAAGTGCCCGTAAAACCAAATATCACTCTAGCTTCCCAAGACAGTATTCTGCGAAGTTTCGAACCCGTGCACTCTGATGTCGTAATGTGATTTAAATTAGAAATATAATGTCTGTTCTTAGCGATATTTATGTGTATTTAGGAACATCATTACACGTATCTCTACTAGAAAAATACGCACCATAACCAACCAAGTCCTGAACAGTAAAAAGTCCGACGTTTCAAAACCGATTTGTTTTTTTGTTTTCGTTTATCAAGGGCGATTATTTGCATGTGGAGAGCAGCAGTTTCTTTTCTATCTACGATGTGTCGTTTGCTTCACTCACTTTTTCTTCTTCGAATGCCCTAGTCCGTTGACAAACGCCGACGGTTAAGTGGCTGCCGACCTATTGAGCCCAACCGATTGAAACGTCGGGCCACTATATGTTTAGGACTTGGTTTGTGTAGGTCTGTATTTCTCAACTTTTTGACCCAACCAGACGGAGTTCCGTAAAACGTGTTTACGTTTAAAACATGCATCCCCATATCGTTCTTTTTGCAGTAAGGCATCGTGTATGGCAATATTTAGAAGAATATAATTTATTCTTTCTCTCTCTGCACATTTCGTGCATTTGCCTTAATCTAAAACGTGAGCACACAGTTCTTTTTGGCCAACCCCGCGACCTGGTGTTTCATACTGCCAAACAGCGAACAAATAAGCACGTTCCGCAGACTCAACAGATGGCGTATTTTCGAGTATCGTCCTTCCGGTGTCGGTCTGAAGCGGTTATGTGAACTTCATACAGTCAAATTTATTGATGACAATGACAAATATTTTCTTACTACCTGGAGACTTGACAACATAAATAAACGGCCTATCACCATAAAGATATACATCATAAGTTAATGCGCCTACAAATTATCTGAAATATGCTCTGCAAATTTCTTCCGGCGTTTTTATCCTCGAGAGCACGTGTATAAGTGATTTGGGAGAAACTTATGCATTTCTCTTTCATTTTGAAACTGATTTAAATAACTTGTGTTCCTGACGGATATTCAACTACTGAAGCATATAGAAGTCTGTTGTTCCTTTTACTTGATGAACAACAATTTTATGTGTGTGTGGGCTGGACGAAAATAAAGTACATACACAGTGGCGCGTGGCAGAACTATGACGATTGCGCACGCAGACCGTCAGAAAGTGACCAATTAAGTAGCTGTAATGTCGAGTAGACTATGAAATACCACTTTGTTGTATTTAACAACAAATCACCGATTAGCAAGGGTGATGCTTATTTTCAAATTGAATTGACCGGCATCTTGTCAAGAACAAACATCAAACGACAAGCTATGTCGAAAAGGTGCACTTTAATGAGCTCTCTTTTAGGTCATATCCGAACTGAAATCGAAGGTCACTCTGTTCTGCATTATTATTTGCCTCCATCACGGCGCTGAGTTTAAACAATATTGGTCAGGAAAGCAAGCGTTGTGCTTGCCGCTCAGAGTTTCTAAAAAAGGTAGACTGAAAGGGTTTGTCCTAAAACTCTCCTGACATTTTGAAAATATTATTGCTTTAAGCTCAGTTGCATCGTCATCATATATATTGTGAAACGTATTTTGTAATCGAGATTTCAGAATATTTATGGTGAGAACGTGCCCATTTCATGATTGTATTCACTAACTAATTTCTCAGTACAAGAGCCCAGTAGGACTTGACTTTTAATATTGCAACGCAAAGGTTTACAAATCACTTGCATTTTAGACGACCCACCAGACTGATAACCTTTAGATTCAGGCAAAATATGTGCGATTGAGGTAAAAAGAAATAGATGTTGAGTCGTATATGTTAATCTAGCTTTTCATGTACTGTTTGATCGAAATTAAGCAACGCAATTTAGTTTTGGTACCTGAAAAAAAGAAAAAGTGGATTCAACAAATTATAAAAAGCTATATAGTTACTCGTTCCACTCTTGAAAAAGTGCCTGCGGGGAGCGAAAAATAACGGTTCAAACCGGTTCGAACCGGTTCAAACCGGTTCAAACCGTTATTTTTCGCTCCCCGGAACTGAACCGGAGCTGAACCGAAATCCGTGAACCCGAACCCGAACCGAACCGATAAAAATTTTGGTCTCGACACTCTGGTGCAAAGACAAGGCCGGGACGCTCGCTTGCCGCATTCTTGACAGTGGCTTCTTTTGACACACTCTTAGATAAGGCCAGCTAATTTGATTTCGGGCAAGCTGACCCTAATGGGTCTTTACTATACAATGCCTCGAACGCGTCTTCGACCGGCGTGTTTCGCATCCCTATTGGGCAGGAGATCGAACTATAGGGGGCGCTCTGACCCGTTTGTTGTCCCCATACTCGGTGTTTACTCAACACAAGGCCTGTGCACATGCCTAGAGGCCTTATGGGCATGTCCATGTCATCTTCTACAATAGAGCGCGGGGCACAGTTTAATGTAAAAAATACTAACAATCGACGAAGCGACGTTAAGTGCCGGATCTATCCTCAGAGAATGCGAGCTTGACCCACTTCGGCTTTTGTGCTGAGCTGGGACCGTGCATGCTGCATTGTTCATGCAGGCCGGAGTGGAAACAAAAGAGCCCCTCCTCCCCTCACCGGAGAACACGAACTCCAGCCGAACGCTGACGCCGCGTTCGGTTATGTCGGCCGAGCGCTGAGTCATTGTATTTGTTGTCCCCATCCGTGTAGTTCTAAAGTTAACCGCTTGGGGCGTCACGGTCGCTCCTCCTCCCCAATACCGCCCGCTGCAGCTTTCATTCATTTTCATTTATTTTTCCCTCAGGGCCCGAGGGGCATTACAGAGGGGAGTGGGCTACATAATATAAAGTAAATCTAAGATATGCGCATGAAACAGAACAAGAAAAATAACAATAGGTTAGTCAAATCCTGGAATATAAATATTGGCAATACAGTTTTTAAACGCCACACTGCATCGGAAATCGATACCGCAGAGGCTGGAAGGTGGTTCCAGTCAAGAGTGGTGCGAGGTATGAACGAACTATGAAAAGATGTAGTTTTACACGAGGGTACGTCCATTTTATGTTGATGATCGAGACGTGACGAGATGTAAGGTGCAGGCGTTAGTAACCTTTCACGTAGGAAAGGGTTATGATGGTATAGCTTGTGATACAGGCATAAGCGAAAAATTTTTCTGCGCAAAGCAAGCGTTGGCAGTTTTAGGCCCAATTTCATTGATGTTACGCTAGCGATGCGGTGATAATTAGTGAGGATGTAGCGAGCAGAACGGTTTTGGACCGCTTCAACTGCAAGGGTTAGTACGCCAGTACCGGGGTCCCAGATGGAAGAGCGCATAATCCAGTTTTGAGCGAACGAGTGTTTTGTAGAGAAGTAATTTTAGCGACACAGGAACTGTTGAGAAATTCCGTTTTAGGAATCCGAGCATGCGGTTAGCATTATTTGTTATGTATTGGATATGAGAATCCCAAGAGAGGGTGGATGTAAAGCGATCTTGGAGTGACAACAAACGATGTCGCGGGAATCGGCATGTCATGCTGTCGGAAGTCGGGAAACTGGCGTTTGGTAGCAGAGGCTCCAGCAAGAGTACGAGCAAACACAAGTGTAGAGATCTCCGCGGTGTCCCAACTCCTAACTGCTGAAGCTCCCCTGAACCGTTAAGCTGGATTGCAACCTGCAGCAGAGGAGGCGTCTGCCGCATTAAGCTCCGCCGCTGTGGCATTACAGGCATCGCGGAGGCGGCAGGATGACACTTTGAGGTCATCAGGCGGAAATCCAGGGACCATGTTTGAGGACGCGGCGGACACACCTGCCGGAGACGTATTCCAAGCAACCTATATAGTCTCTATGTCAAAATAGGGAGTGTGTCCACCTTGAAGCGGACGATGTAGTCGTTGTACTTGATGAGTTGGAATCTGACCACGTCGATGGCGCTCTCTGGGAATGGGCTGTAGGAGCTCTTCTCGTGGCTGAGGTTGAAGGCCACGTGGGTCGCGTTGATCGGCGAATCAAGGCCGCTGATAGAGTAGCCGTAGGCGTCCTTGGGCTGGAAGCACTTCGGCAGATGGCCCTCCGATTCCCGCCATAAACAGAGCGCGCTCTCGCAGTCCTCTTTACGCTCCATCACTGGAAGGAAACGCGCAGAGGTTACGTGGCAGACTCTTAAAAGATCGCGTCCAATAATATGTATTTTGTAAAAAAAAAAAGGATAATTTCTTTTTCATTTGGGGAAACAAATTAGGGTCCTGGTTTAAAACTAATATTCATTTTTTTTTCAGAGTTAAAGGCACAGGAAATAATATCAATATGATGCCTATCGACAAGACTCTGCCTCATCCCTGCAGCAGAGAAAACATGAATATGCACAATCGTAAGATATTAACAAAAACACAAAATAATAAAGTACATAGGTGTTAGAAGAAAAACAACGCCATCAATTTATCCAGATGTTCGTTAAATACTACGAGGCTTGATTTGAAGGCGAGCCGGTGGAAGTAGATGAACCTCGATCAGTCCTTACGGGCGTCATACACGGAGTAATTTTCCTAAAAAAACAGTTGATGAGAAACTGCACGAACTTTCTCATCACTGACAAATGATAATGTTCATAATGATGATAATAATAATAAGAATGACTTTGGCTCTGCAAATTTCCAGGACGATTTCTTTGAAAGAAACAAAAACCCGTCATTTGAAAAGACATTCGGATATTACGAGATACGCTCACTCGAATGCAAATGATCAAACTCTAGCGTTTCAGCACGCGTTCAGCAGGCTTTACGTTTTTGTACCATTCGACCATGGGGCTTGTGCGGAACTTGATCACTGTGCATGACCATTGACGTTCTTCGTTGCTGGTTTAAGACGCTGTTCGATATTTAGCTAAGACCATCCGCGTATGCCTTCTACAAAATATTGTGAGTTTTGTAAAACAAAATGCCAAAGTGATATAAAAAAGCGTACAAGGATAACAATTTTTTTGTAACAACTGCCTATAAGTCATATAAGAATTTCTGGTACAACTCTTATGAGACACGTGACGTGAGAAATTTATTGTAAGAGGAATATATGAAATAATAAAAAAGTTTCTTTTGAGGCATATGTCAACTTGTGTTTCTATGAAGAAAACGCTAAATGTCAAATTTCACACAGGAAGCAAAAATTGTAAAGTTTTTGAGACATCCTGCATTATAAAGTGTGAAAGATTGTGCGTACGTCGTACTCAGGGACACTGAGAGCAATAAAACTTAAGTAACACGGGACTTAACCCGACGTATTCTCATTTCCTGCTTCATAATGAATTGACATTTTTAAGATTTTTCTTTTTATTTGGTGGCGCCAGAAAAACATTTGCCTCAAATTTAAAACGGCTCCCTATCCCCCTAATATTCGAAAACATCTAGAATAACAAGCGAACCGCGCCATCTCGTGAGGCAAGACATAAATAATTTTCAGTAGGCGCGACACCATTAGCTGGAACAAGTAATTTATGGTTGTTGGTCGAACGTTGTGGCTCCGGAATGAAACATTGTCACCAGAACTACTGTTGAGGTGAAATCTCCTCATTCGGAGCACAAGCTTAGAGAGCAACATTTTGAAGTTTGTTATTACCCTGAACTAATAAAGCACGCACAAAAAAAGCCAACGTCGTGTCCATGTTAGGTATAAGTAGGGTTCTGCGTTTTCGGTTTCTATTTTTTCAAAATTCGGCGTACTTTTTTCGGTGTTTATTTTAAAATTCAATTTTCGGTTTTTTTTCGGCGTATATTTATTCCCACAAAAGTTTATCGGCTTTTTTTGGTGAATATAAAATAAACACCAATGGACACCGGATCAGATTAACCTTGTTGCTCTGATATTTGTGATCCCTCAAAGAATAACGGCACAAATACATTGAAAAAGAAATAGGCACTTTATTTGGCAAATGTGTGCAACTGTAAAAGAAACAAGAAAAAACCTGAGAAGCACAAACAAGTCAGATATGAAGCCTATGTCCAAAAACATGGAACTTCACCTTCTGTATATCAGGATTGCGTGATCTTATTATAGTACACACACATGTACTTTCCTAGGTTCTCCTCGTTGATCCGCATTCTTTCTTTCCTGTTAATATATCCCTGAGCTTCTAGAATACCCTCTCAACACTAATACTGGACACTGGCAGGCTGAGGAGATGAAGCGTTGCCTGAGCCAAAATCGGCCAATCAACCAATTGTGACCGCCAAAAGAGGGACGGTGCGACTTTTTGAATCTCAACACAACATGCAGAGCTCGCATCAAGTCAGTCTTTCTTACAACGAGTTTGAAAAACACGCTCGTAGACGGCGAAGTTATCGGGCATTTCGGACTTCACGTTCCGATCGATGATGCGCAGATTAAACCAAAACGTCGTGATGGCCTCCGTGTACCCCATACATTCGGACACATTTCAATAGACACATGTCGTTCCACTTTTTCTCCACGTTTCTGCGGTAAAACTGGAAGGTCAAAGTAACCTTTTACGGTTAAAACTGAATTTTAGAAAATGGATTCGACGTACTTTTATCGGTTTTTATTTGTTTAGATAAAAAATGCCGTACCTAAAAACTGACCTTTTTCGGTTAAAACCGAATTTCCGAAAATGGATTCGGCGTACTTTTATCGGTTTTTATCGGTTTAAACCGAAAACTCCGAACCCTAGGTATAAGGTCGTGGTATTCTTGTCAGGTACTGGATACCTGCAGTCGAAGCAATCCAAGTACACTATTTTCTTGCAAAACAATTGTGAGAGCCAATTGCTGCTATCTACGAAGAAATCGTGGCGAGTTGAACGAGGCCGATATGTTTATACCCAAAAGATCTGTCAACGCTTTGGCACTAAGCATGACGATTCAGCATGTTCTTTGCCACAGCGCAGATTTAATTTATGTCTAAACATATTATCAGCCCCGTCATTCGCTGACATCCCTCCGTACATGGCAGCCAATAGGGAGTTTTCGTATATCGTTTTCGCCGTCCCGCAAGGCCCTCCGCAAAACGCTACGATACCGGGAACTCTACAGTCAAGGCTATCGGCGCGCAGGCGCAGTAGCAATTTCTTCGTTGCGGAACGCTTAGCGGAGGGGGCAACGCGGTCTACGAAAACTCCCTAGTGACTCTTCCGAGTGCTTTGCGGGAAAGTAGACGGTCCAGATTTCTTAGAATGTAGTACGCACATGGTAGACGTTGAGCGGTGTTTGCGAACGCGGATTGAGGATTGCATCAGCGAAGCCTTACTTGACGGTATGGTCGCACAGGGTATTCTTTCTTCAGCCGGAGGCTCGTAGTAGTATATGGTCTTCCGCTGGTGGTTGTACACCAGAGTCGCAGCGGTGATGGCGACCACGAATATGATCTGGGTCCATTTGTCGTCTGGAGGTACAATCCAAAGCACTCGCAGTCAACGTCGTGCATACAAAGCCCGGCGCGCTTAGAGCGAACTGGGGATTGCCAGCTTCTTTCACTTTATTTTTCGTGCCTCGAGTCCAACTATAGAGCGAAAAAATCACGCTACGATCCCACGACCTGATGCGTTAAGACAGCGGCAGCAAGGTCGTGACGTGTTCTCTCTCCAGATCTAGCGGGGAAACTGAATCGGTGCATAGGTCACCTGACGTCATTTTTTCCAAAACATTTAGCAGGGAACCAGAATTTGTTTGTTGGTCCCGTGACGTTGAGTCACGTGACATCACTTTTCCAGCCAAGTTTAGCGGGGAAACTGAATTGGTGCATAGGCCACATAACGTCAATTTTTCCGCTATATATAGCGGGGATCCTGAATTTGTCTGCAGATCCCATGACGTCAGGTCATGTGACATCGATTTTCCCGCCAAACTTAGCGGGGAAACTGAATTGGTGCATAAGTCACGTGACACCAATTTTTCCGCCGAATTTTGCGGGAAAACTGAATTGGTGCATAAGTCACGTGACACCAATTTTTCCGCTGAATTTTGCGGGAAAACTGAATTGGTGCATAGACCACGTGTCGTAAATTTTTCCGCTAAATCTGGCGGGGAAACTGAATTGGTGCATAGGTCACGTGACGTAGATTTTTCCGTTCAATTTAGCAGGGACACTGTTTCGTTTACGCTCACGCCGTCGCGAATCCGGGGGACGGGCCACTACCACTGTAGAACAAAACCAAGCGAACCGACGAGCTCCAAGCACATGCAGCATGCACGGGAACGCCCCTTTGGCAGGCTTCCATGCGGTCTCCCGCCACCCGTGGAGTAAGCACGAGTGATTGCGGGCTTGCTGAAGAGAACCTTCGCGTGCCTGCTACATGTGCTTGGCCGGTGTCGGTTGTTTTCTGTTTGTCTCTCTGTTGGGACTAGGGCAGTAGAGCTATTCGGGACCCCAGGAAAACGAACGGCACCTAGCGGGAAAACACGTCCTTCGGCGATTTCTGGTCGTGTCTTGTGGCTTTCGTGACCGCATGTTGCCGACGGTCGACGCGATGGCCAACGAAGTAAAGCGAGGAAAGTTACGTTGGGCGTGTTCCTAACAACAAAAACGACAGCAACGATAGGACCGCGGATAATAATGCGACTCATAATGGCCTAACAAAGTAGGTGCGCCTTGCATTGCTTCTCATGTTGTGTGCGCCTAGAGTATCGGCACTCTGTTCCCCGACATTGTTGTGACCTCCGCCACTTTAGTGCGTATGCAGAACAGACGCAACTGCCAATCGTCATGATTCAAAAGTGCGACTTCCTCAGCATTATATTCAGTGCTAGTTCCGTTGGTTTCTGCCCTCGACGTTGCACGGCAGATGCTATTGGGGATCTAGTCTCAGCGTTGGAGGAAGCCAAACAAGCTAATCACGGTTACGCTGTCATTTTTCATGATATTACTAAAGCATTTGATGCGAATCCTCACAATACAGTCATCAACCAGCTTCAAGTCCTCGGCGTCACGGGAGGTACCTTGGCATTTATCAAGGCCTTCCTCACTGACCGGACCATGACAGTTCCCGTCGCAAACGATCGCAGAACGATCAGACACATCGCTCAAGGCGTTCCTCAAGGAAGCGTCCTGAGCCGCTTCTTTTTAACGTTACGATGGCCGCTCTTCTTCGAACTCTTGCCCGTGATGACCTTGCCCGTGATGACCAATCTCCCAGAATTCAAACATACGCGGATGATGTGGCCCTTTGGGTCACGTCACCAACAACCATGCATGCTAAAATGCAACGTCGTTTACAACTGACTCTTGACGGTATTCCGAAGGAAATCACTCGACTGGGTTTAAGTATCTCGCCATCTAAAAGCGCGGTACTTGCTCACCATCCACGTGGCTTTAAGGCAAGCTCTTTGATGTACTCTGTAAGTACTCTGTAAACGGTACTCCCATAACAAGACAGCGCAACCACATGTACCTAGGACTGCTTATTGATGAGTGCCTTTCCTGGCGTCCAGCCGTAAAGCAAACAATATCTCGTTGCGCCATGCACCTTAACGTACTTCGCAGGATCTGAGGACAAACGTGGGGAACCTCGCAGTCTATGACTCTGCAACTGTATAGGGCACTGATTTAATCCAGGTTACTTTATTCGCTCCCACTTGTGCTCGTACGAGACGCTCAGGTCACGAAGATGGAGATCATTAAATGGAAAGCCCTCAGAATCTGCCTCGGTCTTCCCCCGTCCGCACCGAATGTCCCTACTTTTATCGAAGCTAGACAAAACGCAATAGCCAATCTAGCGTTCCGTCTAGGCACAACGACATCTCGCCCGGCAGACCCCTCACAAGGCCTACCTCCAACCTCTTGTAACACTTCGATAGACGTCCCAATTCCCGCCTAGGAAAGTCTGTGCAGAGTTTAAGGAGTCTGTCGGTACACTGGATGAATACCCTCCCCCACCACCCCCTCAAACAACTGTGTCTCTCAATATATCGGAAGAAATTCCTCAACTACGCAACAGAAGGGTTGCTTCGGATGTGGTTTCCCGTGATCTTGCGGAAGAACACGTCGACAGCTTTTTCGATGGTTGGATAAAAGTTTTCACCGATGGCTCAGTCTACCATCAAAGAAATCCTCAATAGCTTCTGTAATTATCCCTGAACTCGCCGTTATCAAGTCCGGTCGCCTCAACTTCCTCCACATCATCCACCATCGCAGAACTAAAAGCACTAGAACTTGCTCTCTGTACCCTCCACGACCTTCAGAGCCCAGAAAGGGTGGCTTTGCTCACAGATTCCAGAGCGGCACTACAAATTCTCAGCAAACTGAGGACGCGCCTCCAATCGCCCGCGTTATCGCCTTCAAAGTCGAATCCTTAGAAAAGAAAGCCTGGACTATAGCATTCCAGTTGCTTTCACCTGACTGTGGGATTGACGGCAACGAAAGGGCCGACCGAATCGCAGCTTAGGCCCATGAACCAACCAGCAGCACTCTCCACGTGCCGAAGACCAACGAGGCCAGGCTTCTCATTGCACTTGAGACGCAAAAAGACACCCGGATCCAGGCGTAGCCGGAGGAACCCCACCACCACCGGTTCCCACCAATCTCGCACTCTCAGAAGCAGCCCTTCTTCACTGACTCACAACTCGCTCAGCTTTTACGGCCTCTTGGCTTTACCGGAGCAAATGAGTGGACAGCCCACACTGTCAGACATGCCAAGTTCCCGAGGATATAGAACATCTCCTTTGTGACTGCCCAATCTTCGACGCTCAGCGTTCTAGACTCCAGCTTGAACTTCGTCAAATAGGCGCAGCAAGGCAGAGCCTTTCGCACCTGCTTTTCCCGCCAGGTCCCAGGGGCATCGCCACGAAAACAATCGCGCCGCTCCTGACATTCCTGGAATACACCGATCTGGCTGACCAACTTTAATGCTTGGTGTTCTTTCCAGTTTCCAGTACGGCGGGCCCGGCTTGGCGCAAGACCTGTGACTGTGACTTGATCTGTGTGTGTCTTGTTGAAACCTTCTTCTCTTTCTTCCTTTTCTCTCTCTTTTTTTCTTTCTTGCTCAAACGGGGACTGGCAGGCTCCCATTAAGAGGAGAGGCCACACTGTTCCGGTTTTCCTTTTTTTTCTCCCCCCCCCCCCCCCAATTCGTTTCAAATGTATTTCAACGCTTACACATAGCTTCAGTGTTAGAAAGTTCATGTAATATTGCTTTGCTCTGTCGCGAACTGTTTAAACATTTCTGGGTGGCGGAAAAGTGGTCCCTGTTATTTCAGATAAAGCTTCAGATAACTAACTGGCAACCAGGATTTTAATCAACAATATGGGCAAGTGTCGTTACTTTGAAGCGTAGCTTATTTAGTGCACCAGTGTCACCTTATGTTGTACAGCAGCGAAGGCTGGATGCGCGAGCTCAAAGCGTTGGCAGCTGCCCTTAATGCACGGGAGCTTATGCCGCCCAGATGTGCCATTGAGCAAGGAGCTCGCGCTTGTGACGTTTTCTGCGGTACATTATAAGGTTTAATGAGAGTCATAACCAAGGCTAGGGTGCCTTCATGCGCGCTTTGCTTGGGGTGATTAGAGTGCCTTCATACACACGCGCGCTTTTGCTTGAGTGGTGACATCTCAGCCATTTTTACGCCCAGTCGTTTTTTTATGCATTTTGAAGTACGCGCGATCCGGTGTCAATCAGCTCGAGCGCGTAGCTTTGGCTAATGCATAGACGCCATTTTAGCGCCCAAGTCACGCACCGAGTGCGCGAGAGCGTCACGCGCTGAACATTCAATGCAACAATGGATGTCTTCACCCTGAAACAGACAGACATGTAGGCACCCTAGGGGTGATGACATCTGGCAATTTTGTTTCTAACGCTTATTTTTATTTTTTGTTCTGAAGCGCGTGAAAGAGCTTGTCCCTGCACGCGCTCGTGGCGCTGACTGTACTACGGCGACATTTTGTTTCCTGCGATTTCTTTGTATTTCCCCTGTGAGCGCGTGCTGTCGGCATCGGGTAATACAAAGGGTGGCATCACCCTAAACAGAAGGACATTGAGGCACACTAACCGAGGCAGGCCAGCTCAGTTGAACCCACTGATCGTTTACGTCTCGACGAGAGTTAGCGCCACCGTGTAACCCTGGCCAATCGCGATTGAATCAACTGTCATTGGCATAATGACAGTTAAGAGCGCTGAGTGTAAGCTAGGTGCTAGATCACCGGGTTTTATAGGATGTATTCACTGGTGGCCATGCTTAGGCTCGCTGCCGCTGAGCACGTGGTGACGGAATTCTTCCTCAACGTTTCTAACGTGCACATTGCACACCATCAAGATTGTCTTCGTTGGGAAATAATAACTAAGAACTCATCCCGAGCATGCGCTGTAAGTAGTCACCTCAAACATGGAGTCCAGTGAATACAACCTATAGACGCTTTACCACGCGCCAAATCACGGCCGCCATTGCCGACCTTCTCTTGTCTTACCAAGATGCCCAGCCACTGAAACGGGCGTTGAAGAGCCTCCACAAAGGCCAATGCTAAAGAAAAGAACCCAATAGAACCTGAAATGACAGTAACCTGGCCTGCTATGATAATGATGAAGTGAAGTAGATGTAATAAGAGGAAACAAAAACTGAAGGTCAGTTATGGTGGCGCCCATGCATAGGTGCTGGAAAGCGTCTATACTTCAAAGCTGGCAACAAGTAATAATAAGCCCCAGGAACCGATTCTCCGCGGTCCCAACTAGAACCTCCAAATAAGCTACGTTTAGCATAGTTTGCTCAATGACTCTAGTTCCTACGATTCAAACCGGGCGTCTCAATTGAGCGACTTACCCATGATGCTATCCAGGAGTTTGAAAAGCTATCCTTTAGAGACACCAAGCTATGCAGGAACCGTCAGACCTTGGTAGCCAATCTTTGCAACGACGGGGATCCTTTAGCACGGTGATCTTTCCAGTAGCAGGACATCTGAATAATTCCGAGTACTTTCACCGAAAACGAGCGTGCATCTGGGGACGTCGAAAACTCCGTGGGACAGAGAGCCTAAAACAGGAACCCTACTGTCGCTTTCTGAATTTCTTTTTCTTCTTCTATTTTTGCTTTAGATCCCCTTTTGGAGAACTGCCAGAAGCTCTCGTAAGCAGCAGTGATCCTCTTTGGCAGAGAGAGCGTGGTTTAATTTTGCGGTTAAATTAGAAAAAAAGTAAAAGTCAAAAGTAAAAAATCGGTAACACCGCTAAATTAAAAAAAACAAAAAAACAAACTAAACGTTTAACGTGTTTACGTGTGGTTGATTCACCGCGACGTCAGTCTCTCTTGAACTATAAAAACTTGGACAGTTTGGCACTTGAGGCACTTGAGGCCCATGTTGCAGGAAAACATACGGCCGCCGTATGACCAGAATCCATGCTCCTCATAAGACACTTCAGAATATTAGGCATTGAAAGAAAATCAGCCATCTGCATTCAGTCCTTGTTTCGAACCCTTTTTTTATGTTCCCCTCCTTCAAAAGCGCAGAGGAAGGGCCCAACCTGAGTGCCTCAATGTCGTGGGCACCTTAGGCCTAAGCCACGGTGGAAGAAACATTTAGGTGATGACTGTCTGTCCGACGCGGCGACCACATTAAGTTCGGCGCACCTAGCGCTCCACTCGCACGGGGATAAATGGCGCGCAAGTATCAAGTCCCTCCCAAACCGACCACTCCGGCCGGCTGTTTCTCCTAGAGTCTAGTTTCCCACGGTGGTCCCGCATTCCCTCGCTCCCTCACGGAGCACGTGGAGCGAAAGCTCGTGCTGCAGAACCCAGGATCCTGGGTTCAATCCCCGCCCCTGCCCGTTTCGATCTTGATGAGCATCGTACCGGCGTGCGGTCGTGTTTCACTACTGCGTGATGCACGTTAAAGACCCCAGGCTAGCGGTTGTACTGCACTGGTTAAATTGCTCATCTATAGCTGGGAGACTCGTCGCCCGTTGAGGCAGACCAAGTTCTAGCTGTGTAAACATACACGCAACCCAATTTTTCGATGAGCCGCGCTCGACTGTCATTAGGCGGAGGGGGGGGGGGGTTGATTCCACAATTACGTCATCAAGCTTTGCGAAGGCAAGACTGAAAAATAGTCCCATTTATCCTCGCAATACCACCTCGACAAAGATTCTTCTGAATCAATGGCGGTCTATGCGAGTATACTTAGGCCTCACTAGGACCAGTACGCGTCTGCAAAGTCATGAACGTTCCAACCCGATATTGTTTCATGACCCCTGTGAAGGGTTACGGAAACGTAATATTTGCACTCAGACCACACCTAAGCAAAGAAATAAGTGCAAATATTACGTTTCCGTAACCACATCTAAGCAAAGAAATATGTTGTGCCGGCAGCTCCGTAAACACTAGTCTAGACTAGTGTTTCTAGGCTGCCGGCAGAGAAAATCAAGAAAACAAACTTTTAAAACTAATTAACAGATCTCTAGATTGCGCCATGTGGCGGTCTGTGAAGCTCCGTTGGAGTGCCGCGACGTCACGGGCTTATAAGAAAGAGCTCAATTTCGCGGCCCGTGTGGTTTGCTCGTGGAGTTACTTAATCCTGAATGGGACTTGGCAAAGGACGCGATCAAGTTTACTACGTTGTATCTATTAAAGCTTCCACAGTGCTTCCGCAATGTTCCCTCCACACCATCAAGAAAAAATATCGGTATAGCCAGAGCCGGATTAAGGCATTTCGGGGCCCTGTGCTAAGGACGCTTCAGGGGCCCTAATGCTGATGATGATGGCGACGATGATGATGATAATTATGCCTGGTTAAGGCAATGAGCCTGGGAAATACTGCAGTTTCCTTTATTTTTTAATCAATAGAAAGTAGCCTCAAAATAAAAAAAATTTTTTACCATTCCCGTCTGGTTTCAGCTCGGGAGCACTCCGGCATGACC
Organism: Ixodes ricinus; assembly: GCA_037355805.1. Classification (NCBI taxonomy): domain Eukaryota; kingdom Metazoa; phylum Arthropoda; class Arachnida; order Ixodida; family Ixodidae; genus Ixodes; species Ixodes ricinus. The sequence goes on along the minus strand of JAZHYW010057099.1, from coordinate 5,175 downwards.
ACCGCGGAGGCGGCATGCAGCTTTGTTCCTTTCCCCAGCAGCGTCGAAGGTCGTACTTTCAAAGTGTAAGCGCTGCTCAAAAACAACGTGTTTGCACACATGAGACACGAGCCCGAGTAGGGTAAAGGGAGAGGTGTTTATGACATTTCCCTTCCAGACAAAAAAAAAAGAAAAAGAGGAGCGAAAAACCCCAGATCGTGGGGCCCCTCGCGTGTTTTCTTCGTTTGCTCAAGCCGCTTTCAAAAGAAAGCGGACAAGCGCCTCTCAGGGGCCGGTCACCCACCCAAAGGGCCGGCTTTGTACAGGGATAGGAGTGTGCTACGCGAAGTGCGCGTTTGGCCTCGCTGACATCGCCATTATCTTTGTATATCCCTCTTCCCGAATGCTGCGGCAAAGCAACATCGCTTTCCGAAATATTTTTAGGTTTCGTTTTTTCTTTTTCTCCTTCCGTCATGGGGGCCTCCAGAGAGTCGGGGCCCTGGGCTGCAGCCCCCTTAGCCCGTACCTTAAGCCGGCCCTGGGTATAGCCGCGAATGATGTTACGTGCCAGCCTCGGATATTAGCACCAGGCGAGATTGTCTGAAGCCCCTCTATCCTGGGAAAAGAGGCGCCATTCATTGTTGTGGAAATGCTCGAGACACGTGCCGCGCGCCACTTCTGGGAAGATTATGGAACACTGTAATCATGGCGTCTGAAATCTAGCTCAGTGGTATCAGTGCTGCGCTGTGCCGCCATGATTAGTGCCACTAAATAAGCTCATTTAGTGGCTCTAGCCATGATCTTCCCAAGGCCTGCACGTTGCACGCCTCGTGCATCGACGCACCTTGCGCTACTTCTGGAACATGAAGGGGCTTTAAGATTGTCACGCGTTGACTCCACCAAGCGGCAGCACTCGCAGTTACAGTACCCTTGGCCGTGCAAAGGCCCTTGACGTCACGAGAGTGATAGGCATTGCGCTTATCGCTGGCCGATTTTAAAGCGAGAGTACGAGAGCTCGCGGTCACGTCGTTTCGTTTCCGTGCGCCATTAAAGGACTACCGGCACCATAGGAGAAGATTGCTTACAAGCAGCCAGGTAATAAAATTGCTGAAGCTCAAGTGAAAACAAAATCAAGACGTTGAAAACACTGTAAGCAACCAATAATTTAATTGCGGCAATTTCACCGAGAACAATACGCAAAAAAAAATAAAATGAAGGAAGCGAAATTTCCGATTTAGTTTTTTCACATCAGGTATTTTCACTATGGAATATGTACAAGCTTCTATATTTTAGCTTTTGTGTGTTCAGAAGTGTTTTTGCTTTATAGTGTGACTTGTCCTCATAGCTTTTTGGCCTTCATATGAAAGATATTTGAGTCAGCTGCATTAACTTATATTTTATTCTTACTCCCTCGTTCCTCAACTTACGCCTTTTAAATGCTTCATTTGGCACCTGATTAGGTTCTAATTAAAACCTTTTTTTGCTAAATGTCATAGCTTAAAGGACAATGACTGCCTTCTGAAAATCTTTCCGAGCAGGTTTTTTATGGATATATACTATTAAAGAACCTACACCCCGACAAGAAACTCGGCAGTCCGGCTTCTTTACGCTTCTACATTCAACCCCAGTCGTGATTGCGCTGATGTAAAGGCAAGACACGGCGTGCACCAAGCCCAACTGACCGCCCTAAATTTTGATATAGAACATCAAACGGGAATATCTTTTCAGCGGTAGCCATATTCCTTACGCTCATTATTTTCTTTGGATTCATTGATGTCGTTTTGATCTTTGCCTTCGATGGTTTTCGTTAAACTCTGGATCGCCTTGAACGTTTCGCCATCGAAACAGGCCGGCGGTTTCTTGTCCGCAGGCACAGAATCGCAGACGAGCTGCAGAAGATTCGCTTGCGCCATGGCCTGCTGCTCGTCCGTGTGCGCGCCGTTCACTAACACCCACGGCACGTAGCTGTGCGGCGGGTCCAGGCTCCACGTCGCCTTGCTCATCCTTTCCTGGAGCTCTATGCCCTTAAGTCCCGTAGCACACCTCTCTATCTTCTCCCAGTTGTGAGCCACGCCGTTGGCGCACAACTTGCCAGCCTGGCAGAGTTCATTGGCGGTCGACATGCAAGTAACGAAGGCAAGGGTCACTATGGTGTCGTTGAAGATGTGCGCGGCACAGGCCTGAACCACGTTGCCGAAGCACTCTTCCGGTCCATGCTGGCAGCTGTAGCTGGGTGTAGCCTCGGGCCAATTGGCATCGCGACGATGCTCGTCTGTATTCGGGCGCTCTTCTTCAAAGGCATTGCCAAAAGGAACAAGGTTAACGTCCATGTGGTACCCAACCAGCAGGTACGTTGGCCACAGCTGGGTCGTGATGAAACCGATGCTGTACGGGCAGAGAGACTCGTAGAAAACGTCGAGCCGGATTGTCTTTGAGTACCTTGGAGAAGTCGTATTTCCTACCCATGTGACTGAACTTGATAGAGCTTGCCGTTGTCACCAGGATCAGAAGGCTTAATACCGAAGAGCTCGAATGGAGAGCCATCGGTGATCAACTGACATCGGGTCCACTCATTACAGCTGCTGATGCCAGTCAAGAAGTCTTGTCCATGGTAACGATGGTCAGTTTAATGGGAGCATGGTTCGCTTGACTACATCTTCTGTATGATTTGGCCCAGGTGATCGTAAAGCTCGGGGTACACTGTACTTGACTGTGCTTGGGGCTTGGTGCGGCAGCCTGGTGATGTTGGTGCCAGTGCGGATTAATATGTTGTTCTAATATGATACAAAACACTACAGACCGCCCTCAGTTACACAAATAAAACATTTTCTCAACTCAACTATAGACTTTTTTTTCACGTTTGAATAAGATATTTGTTTTCGATTAGGAAAATGTAGGAATAATTATAGTATTGTCGCAAATATTTGAGGGTGAGAGTTTTGTAAGATCTTCTTTTAGGAAAAACATGGCGTCATTTTTCTTTTCTCCTGCACTTCGCAACCCTTGTTGTAATTTTGAAGACATAAAAGCAAAGCAAATAAGACGTTCGTGTTTAGGCCAGCGTAATGACCTAGAACAACTGTAGTGGTAATACTGCATTGATACTTTCTTTAGAGGTATGGCGATACTGCTTTAGACTGTAGATAAGAAACCTAGCCAAGGCTGTTAGACTTAATACTACTGCTCGCAGTAGTATAAACAAACGAAGGCCAGTGAGATGCTCGGTGGGAACAGGGACGGGGGAAAGATCAAACTTGATACCGGCGAGAGGTTTCGGTGGCGCCCTCATATGGTTTTCTCTCTTGACGTGATTATCTTGCGAACAGCAAGCAAGTTCGATGGTGTTTGTAAGGAGCATGATGGAAGCTTTTAAATCGTGGCGCTCTGAAACCAACACTGCCAACACCACCAAAATTGAAGTTCTTACATTACTCTTATTTCCGTCGATAGAGAAGTCCTTTGATGCCGTCAAAGTCAGCATTCGGTCAATCTAGGTCAATCGTGGAAGGTAGTGTTCACGTGCTAGTGTCGCTGGATAGGTTTTCAGAGTACCGCAATCACAACTCACAACAAAAGGAGTCAGGCAACGCTGGCTATGGAAGATGGCCATCGTTCCGGGTCTCACGTACGCAAATGGCGTACTCGTCCTCTCATCGCAAACAAAGAATTCCTGGAGAGAAGACAGAGGATGCGGGAAGAATTGCCTTGGCAGTCCGAGACAGCACCAACGAGGGTGTCCAGGGGACCTAGGCTGGTCGTCCTTCAAAGCCAAAGAAGCCAGCGCCAAGGCACTGTACGAGAGGAGAGTGCAGACTCCCGGATGAATTGGAGCCACCGCACCCTGGGCTACATGATATACCAGGAAAGAGGCACCATGTGGATTCACCGCCTCCGAAGGCCACGGGACCGCTATGGGTTCGAACCGATCTGGCTGGAGTCAACGGGCGAGAACCGGGTGGGCCCAGCGGCAAGCAGAGAGGGCATCCGAGCAGTGGAGACGGAGAGATGGAGAGCGGGAGCGGCGGCGAAGCCGTCCCTCGCGAAGTACTACGCTGAGAAGGAGGCCATAAGGAAGAGCCCTGGTACGACAACTCGACAGGCAGTGGACTCCACGCAGAGGCCTGCATGGGTACATTACGGACCCGGGTGTAGAGAGCCAGGTCTCGCGGAGGGACAGGAGAGGACGTGCACACTTGCGCGGGCAGACCGACGAGACGACGGAGCACCTGGTGCTGCAGTGCCGGCAGATTGTACCGGTCCCTAGTAACGACGGTGCTACCAGTAGCACTGGGTTTCCGAATCGGTGAAGAGCAGGGAGAGGAAGAACAAAAGAACGTTCGATCGGCGGGACGACCAGCTGTAGCTGTACTGTGAAGTGTGCGGTTTGTGTTTACGGATTCTATATGTGTTCAAGAAAAGGAAACAATTGTTGCCGAGAAGCACCAAGAACAGAGGGCGAACACAGTTTCGTGCTATTATTGTTTTTGGCGGCAACACGGACGCCAGGAACCGTGCTCGTTCGCGGGATGTGTTCGGCGTTACGGTTGACCAAAAGTGCAACGACGCTATCAAGACTAGTGATATGTCGCGTCACAAAGAAAATTGTTTTCTTACGTCTCGCACCGGAGGGCTTGATCGTCGATCTAAACCGCCCCGCACGCGGACCAAGGTCGGCGCCGCTTCGGGAAGCGACAACGGTTTATCGGTAAGCTTGTGTTGACATCGGAAGCTTGTGGTTTGCGTTACACGACCTGAAGAATGCCGGGCACAACCACCGTGGGTACAACCTTTAGCTACGATAAGTAATGAGGCCCATACAATCTGCCCCGTTTTCTTACGTTACGTTACGAAATCTTGCGTACAAGTCACCGGGACATCTGCTTCATATTAAGTGTGGCTCAAAGAAAAAACCTGCACGCGACATTCGAGACACGAATGTTTCGATGACTTGCCCGTAATGTAAGAAAACGCAAGGAAAGATGCAGTGTGAATCAGCCTTTAATCGGTGTTTCACATTAGCCCCAGCAGAGTGTAACGCTACAGCTTGTTGTCTAAACATGTTTACATGATGTAAAATTATTTACGCTTTCATAAATGCGATCTTGTGGGTTTGAAGTTCGTTCCAATAATGCCATGTAACCACTTCTTCTACCGTTCTCGGTCTGCATTTTGTTGAGGAATGCTAAACAGCGCTTT
>JAZHYW010057098.1:0-11523 GCA_037355805.1 Ixodes ricinus | reverse complement strand
CGTTGCCTTTATTGACAAAATACGTGGGAAATGGAATCCCAGTGTGCTTGCGTCTAGCTTCAATCTCCAGTTCTGGCGAAAACTTAACGCGCAACACCCCCCCCCCCCCCCCCGGGGAGCTTCCCAGTTTGCACGCCCCCCCCCCCCCCCCCCCAGGAAAATGGAAAGTCTACGCCGCTGGTAATCTGTAATCCAAGCAGAATCATGGCTAAATTTGTATTGTTTGAGACTTGGCTGCTCTGACCCATCTCATTCTGTTACGAAAATATCTGAATCTGCTGTTAGAGAAGCACAGAAACAAACTCCTATCCTGCTTAATACAGAAAGAGTAAAATGCACAGCCTGATGTAGCTCTGATGTACCCCGATGCCTACGGTCTGCGACTTTCAACACGGGGACAGGCAACACCGAAATAACTCTCGGAAACAAAAACATCGGAGCAACAAAATTTAGCGAGCACCGGAACACCAGAGAGGGTGATCTCAAAGCAGGTGTCTTATATATACATAATTAAAAAAAATGTCCCTGCAGAAAAGAATGATGAAAACACATCAGGTAACGAGTGTGTTAAAGCAAGTTCCAAGATCTTTACACCTTTCATCGCCACAGTCTTGAAAAGGCATTACACGGTATTAAAACATGCATGTTAGTACAATGTTAATTTATTGAGAAACCTGTTGGGCGATGTGAGAATTTAAATAGACCCCGGTTCACTATAACTTGGTGAACTGTGGGGGCTACAGCTCCCGCGACCCAATAAGAGCATCAGAGTGAGGCACGTGACACCACGTCACAGGAGTGCGTGTGTCATGTGCACCAAGGAATTGGCTGTTGTCTGCTGGCAGAGTCGTTTTCTGCGAAACCAACCAACTTTGTACAAACGTACACCTCTTCGGGAACAGTTCATAAGACAACCATACACAATCTACCAACCAATCTGTGGCAAGTGCTACCACCAGGGCAATGTGTTGTGCTATGAGAAGAAAAAAGGGAAGAGGGACACAGATGTGGTGTCACATTTCTTTTGTTTGAATATAATTGAAACTTAAATTCATTCATTTTTAATCTTTATTTTTTATATGTTCTTGATAGCATGGACTCGTGCGAGTTCAATTGCCGATTGTTCAATTGAAAAGAGCAAAAAACCTAGAACTACTGTTTGTTCTGGATGGTGCTGTTGCTGTGGTGGTAACGAGGCCTCCGTACCCTTGAACATCGAGTGTTATCACGCAACTTGTTCCGACGCTCTTGTTGGGTCGCGGGGCCTAAAGCCTAGCCCACATGGCGCGCTTTTCCGCGCGTCTAGACGCGCGTCTCGGCTTGGCGCGCGCGCTCAGCCAGACGCCTTCGCCCAGTCAAACCACACGCAGCGCTACCGGGCAGCGCTGCGCGTCTGCGTTTCCAAAGCGTCTGCCCAACGTAGCCAGATGCGCATAAGGAACAAAAGCAAATTTTAAATAGAAATCGCGCGTTAAATGATGGCTACATGCCGTAATATTTAGTTTTATTAATAGTAAGCACGCATATTTATTACAGCAATTGACCCCGTAAGTGATGACGTCACAACATGGCGTTTGGGTCCAAACAAATCGTTGCTAGGGGCGTTGCTATGGACTAATGCATGGAGACTCCACATGAGGCTAGATTTTTGCTTACAGGTGAGTAAATAATTTTTTGTAAGCAACCTAACTTCTTGATATCTAATTATGAAGATGTTCTTGTCGTCTCAGTGTCATATTGCAACGATGAAAGCCATTTCTGAAGTCTTACACTCCGCTTTTCTTTGGTAGCAGACGACACGATAGATTTACTGGCCTCTGTTGCAGCGGGCGTCTTCATTGAAATGCCTCGGTAAACAAAAGACAAAAACAAGTGGATTGCCGTGGCCGTAAAGGCCTCCGCAATGTGCGTTTTTTTTCTCCTGTGAACAACCCAGCGTAGTTACGAGGGGTGAAAATGCAGTAAAATCAAACCACGTCACGCAGATCAGTTACGACGACGACCTGAAGTGCACTACCGGCGTTATGCAGGCCACCATAAGAAACAAATCGTACGCCGTCGAAGTAAGTCGTTTGTTATTATTATTTTATTATTGTGGTTGTCAGGTTATGAAAGAATTGCATATCTATCGCGATTTCGCAGTATTTTGCTTTTTTTTTCCCCTTGGTATACATCAAATTCAGTGGATGTGCTCTTTTGGTGAAGATCTTCATCGAACCCGCGATGCGAGTACAGTCTGTAATAGACTCACCTTATGTTTTTTATCCAGTTCTTTCGCGCTTTGGGGTCTTGCGGAAATCTGAAGAAACTGCAAGAATCTCTCTCCACGCGATGGTTACAACCAGGTATACGAAGCACACTCGCATAGCGCGAGTCCGCAAACAAAATTTGGGATCTCAACCGTTCGCCTGAAGTACTTTTCTCGCGGGTGCAATGCGATCTTTTAGCAGACTATCGTCTCGATCGACGCCCGGACTTTCGATAAACCATATTTTGCATCGCACCCCACTATGAAATCTTAAGAGTGTATGAAACTCATTATATTTCAAACAAATGCGATGTCAGAATATCGCCTTTATTCACACGATGCAAACGACGGCCCCACTTGTGCGGCCGGCGTGCGGCAGGCGGCATACTTGCATTCGTCGTCTGCTGCAGGCATCTTGAGGACCGGAAGTTGCAGTCGTAAATATTTCAGAAACGAGCGATTACCGGCACACTTCTGTCGGAACATGTATGACATTCAAGCTTTCTATATCTGTGATTTTTAGAAGTTTAAATGCTACTCCTGATTTTTGAATGGTCGGGTTTTCGCAGCGAAACCGAGCCACATGTATTCGTCCATAACAACGACCCTAGCAACGGTTTGTTTGGACCCATGACGTCACACTTACGGAGTCAATTGCAGTGAAGCTCAATTTCACTAATTTTCATCCTTTTTAGTGTGTATGCTTCATCCACCTTTCGGTATGCCATCGGCATCACCATCTCCCGCGCCAAAACATTTGCAGCTGGCCGCTAGAGGTTGCGTTGTTGCCGATAATATTAATTTTGTATGTAGCTTTGTCTCTCGGTGTCCTTGTATTCTTTAAGTTTCGCCTGCCAGAGTGCAGGACTTGTGCAAAAGGTGTGGTAAACGGTTGTCCGCGGTGGGAAGGACGTAAGTACCCATGTTCGCCCTGCTGCGAGCGTTGGCGGGGCCTAAGCTGTTTTTATTTAAGCCCGCGGACGTAAAAATTTTGTAAATTCCGCGCGCGCGGGTGTGCGTGCGTGCGTGCGCGCGCGCGCTTTGTTTTGGAATTGCACAGGGTTGTTACCCGTTTTTGTATGTGCATCTTGCTGTTTTGAGTGTTTGTATTTATTTTTCTCTCCCGTATCCCTTTCCCCACTTGGCGGTGGGCTAGCAGGCGCACCTGCGTAAGGGTCTCAACTTTTCTGCCTAGCTTTGCACGCTGCAGAGTGGGTATCGCAATTTGTGCAAATAAAAATTATTATCAAATCAAATCAAATCAAAATTTATTTAGACAACCGTCGAGGAATACAGCTGTCTGGGGGCCGCCACAAAAGGCATCGGCATGCCTGACAAGGCGACAGCCCCCCGCCCTCTCCACGGCCAGACAAAATGAAAGTCTCAGAGGGCGAAAACTACTTGATCATGAAAGATCAAACATAAAATCCCATAAGCGGTACAAAACACTGTATTCAAAGAGAAATACAATGAACTAAAACCAGACTCGCCCCCACGTAGGACAAACAACAACGAGGCACATCAATTTTTATGCCTGCACAAACACGGCAAACAAAGGGGCCACAAAAAACAAAATGGTGCAGCCAGCCAGCCAGCCATCTCTACAAAGATATTTCCTTAAGCCCGCAGAAATAATGCACAAAAAGCAACATACGCGCAAAAAAAAAAAACGAAACTTGCGTTATTGTCGCAAGTTTCGAGGCGAAAACTAGTCCTACATTGGCGAAAACAATGGAGAAAATTCAAACGCTCCTTGCAACTAGTGAACACGGCCGTTCATTGGTTGTCGCTTTCTGGACGCAGCGCGAGACGCGGCGCCTGGACGCAAAATATCTGGCTCCTCCAGATACGCCGGAATGCGCCTAAAAACGCTCCGTTTCGTCCCGGCGCCGGAAGTGACGTCAAAGCGCAGGCGCAGACGCGACGCAGACGCGGAGAAAAGCGCGCCATGTGCACAGGTCGACGGCATGCTGGTTGATGGACGACTTAATATGCTGGTAGAGACTATCAGTTTCTCATGAATACTTTGCAGTTTCGTTTTTTGGCGGTAGACGTTCTGGCCGCACAACTTCCACAGAAGGGCTTTTTCTTGAGGGATGCATCCTTTCAGATTCTGACCTTGCAGATTTGGCCGAGGCTGCAGCAGGTCGAATGTCCAGAGGTCACTTTGAACGTCTTGCGATGTGGAAACTCAAACTGATTGTGTTTCAAAATTTATTCTTGGCACAACGATATCTACACACAGCTGGCCCTTTACCATTGTTGAGCACATCAAAGTTCACCTAAATATTTGAACGGGGAAAGTTCAACTAGATCCAAGAAAACTGTGCTGCTGAGTTCCAAAAATGTAGCATGTTGAGCACAAGGGTTCGCAAAGCTAAAGCTAGCTAAAGCGATCTACCAGTGGATTGGATTTAATTCTTTTGGACTTACTCCTTGGACCAGGTTTCTTCTGTCTCTTCTGCTCACAGTTCACAGATGAGTAGCGAATAATCCGCTAAATTGACAAACCTTTGTGTTAACATAATATAAATTATTCCACACTACAAGAATTCGCGAGACACTCTTGCCGTTATTGACCTTTGTTGAAATCTTTTAGGTTATTGCTAGATTATTCCTGCTCAGAAAATTTTTCCAATGATTCCAAAACTTCCTGAAATAAACTTGTTCTTTTCGCAGTTTGTTTTCGGTCTTCAAAATTTCCGGAAATTTTCTATCCCTACTTGCAGTGACCTGTGGCGATGCCAATCCTTGAGAAGTCGACAATTGCAGAGCCTGAAGAGAATCCAGTGGGAAATGGGGCGATACTTCCAGTGACGTCACTGGAAAGGTGGTGTGAGAGTTCAGAGGTACTTTGACCTCAATATTTTTCATAAACCAAAAACAGCGTGCAGAAGAAAAACAATTGCTTCCATTCCCTATTCCTTGTAGTGATGGTGAAACAGGCAAATTACTGCAATAGACTGCTTAGGAAAATCCCCGCATCCAACACAGTGCACCTTGAAATATGGAACCTCTCTTTCAATGGAGAGTAGTGGCATGGTTTTAATTTTGACTGCCCCATTGACGAGGTAGTGCATCTTAGTACTGCATGAAAATAAAGTCAACACTCAATTGCATTGTAGTGCATTCGATTATAAATTTTCAGACTTAAATGAAAAGACGACTTGGGGGTACAGCCTGCATTTGAATGGCCTTTCCCCAGTGTGTTTAGTTGTGGTAAATCAGACTGCCACTGTGGGCACTTTATAAGTGCAAGCTGTGGACTAATGTGTCGGCTATGCCTAAGTTCGGTCGCATACCGGAGTTCAATGGCAGTTCCAGCTCCTGGAAATCATGGTATGGGCAACTGCAACTCTTCTTCGAAGCTAACGATATACAGGACACTTTGAAAAAGAGAGCTCACTTGCTAACGCTCTGTGGAGAAGAGACCCACGACATGGTCTGCGCTCTTGTGCAGCCGAAGCAGCCCAGTCAGGTGACCTTCGATGAGATTGTTAAAGCTCTAAAGGCTCATTTCGACCCGCAACCTTCGGAACTCTTTTGTAGAGCACGCTTCCTAACGCCGCAACCGAGAGGACGGCGAAACAGTCCGTGCCTATGTGACAGCACTGAAAAACCTCGCAGCAGACTGCAATTTCGGGACCACCACTGAACAAGTGTCAAACCCGACACTGCTTCCCTTGGAAATTATGCTGCGCGACCATTTCGTTTGTGGCCTACGGAATGAACAGGTCCAACAGCATCTTTTCGCGGAAAAGGACTTAACATTTCAACGAGCCTACGCCTTTGCCCTGTGATCAGAAAATGCAGTCGAAGACCAGCGGAAAGTGAAGGCAGAATTTAAAGAAGTGCGCAAGGCAAGTGCGAGTGGCGGCCCAGCGCGAAATCCAGATCGGTCTGTCAAGCAACCGAAAGAGCAGAACGCGCAACGTTGCTGGAGGTGCGACGCACAACACAGTCCGGAGACTTGCTAATTCCAAACAACGTCTTGCAGGCATTGCAAGAAACGCGGACACATAAAAAAGGCGTGCATCAAGAAACGGAAGGACGCACATTACTCACACCAAAATCACAGCATGGAAGTACCTCAACACCAGCTGCTGACGACCGACCAACACCAGCTGTCGAGCTCCAACACTCGGCAGCAACGTCGACACTATATCGAGCTTAACTCTGTGTCACAAACTACCGATGTGCCTAAGTTCACAATGAAGGTATTAATTGACAACAGGTGCTTGAACTTTGAAGTGGACTCCGCGGCAGCCTGCACGCTCATCAGCGAAGAGACATTCAACGCCACGTCGACAACAAACCACCTCAGCTGGAGACTAACAACGTCTTGCTATGCACATGGTCAGGTCAGTCTCTTGGAGTTCTAGGCACTGCAACAGTGTTGGTCACACACAAAGGCAAAACCTGCAGTTTGCCACTCATGGTTGTCAAGGGAGCCGGTTGCAACCTTCTCGGACGGAACTGGTTTCCACACCTCGGCAGACATTTCTGGAATTAACGATGTCTCAGACGACGAGCTTGTCTCCAGACTACAATACAAGTACCAGTGTGTGTTCAATGAAGACATCACAGGACACACTGGTCCTGCCGTGTACAGCTAGAACTTGTCGACAGAGCAACTCCGAAGTTCTTGAAAGCACGCTCGGTACCCTTTGCGCTACGATCAGCTGTAGAGATTGAACTGAATCAACTTCAGGAGCAAGGCATCATTGAACCGACTCAGCATTCCGACTGGGCAATGCCTTTGGTCCTGGTACGGAAAAAAACGGAACGCTGCACATCTGCGGTGACTATTGTTGCACCGTGAACCGTACAGCAAAGAAGGCAGCTTATCCACTTCCAACAGCAGATGAAGTCCTCAGCAACTTGGGAGGAAGCAAGATATTCAGCATTACCAACCTTACCAGCATTATCAACCTGACCCTCAACATGCTGAAAGGACTTTACAAAGTCAAGAGCTCCGGATCGCATCGCTCCGGATCGCATCGCTACATCGCAGCTCGTTAGATTCGTTTTTCTCTTTGTTCTTGGTAGTTCTGCCGAGGAATGCCTGCCATCAAAGCTAGCATTCGTTGTAGCTTTGGCCGACGTTCACGGTCTCGAAAAAGAGAGGTTCGTCGGGAGGACGCCCCGCAAGAGGCGCCGTACCGTCGTCGCCGCCGCCGTCGTCGCCATCACCACCTTCATCGCCGGCGTCGCGATCTTCCAGTTCCCAGCTGACATCGGAGCCTGTTGCATCAACATCAAATGCTGAGGACCATCCAGCCTTCACTGAATCGGATATCCTGACAGCGTTTGAGCGGAAGCTTGGTCTGCTTGGGTGCAATGTGGACGACGTAGAAACGGCGGACACTCCTGTTGAAGGGCCTCCGGATGGCTATCGCCTTCTCAATGTGTCGGCCGTGCAAGCGCTAATCGACGCTTTGGACTGCCCCAAGTGCCATGGAGGAGAACTCAGTTTGCGAGAATCGGGGACTGGTGCCGATCTGCAATTTGTTGTTAGATGCGCGTCTTGTGGAGACATCGTTGCCACACCGCACTCACCATCAATCGGCAAGTCTCGTCAAAGCGAACTAGCGATGCGTCTGGGCGTTGTTGGAAGAGACTGTGGAATTGGCTTTACGAAGCTCACGAATCTCTTCGGTGGCCTAAATGCTCCTCCTCCTATGCATTTGAAGTCCCATCAGAAGATTGCGGCTAAAGTGCACGATGCAGCGATGCTCGCGGCGAGCGAAGTAATGAAGGAAGCTGCAGAAGCTGTCAGAAAAGGACAACCGGCCGCGGATACCAGTGCCGAGAACGATCTTCTAGACATCTGCATAACCTTTGATGGCACATGGCATAAACGCGGACACACATCACAGTTTGGAGTTGGCGTTGCTATTGAGCTGGAGACTGGTTTTGTTATCGACTTTTCGGTGAAAAGCAAGTACTGCCATGGGTGCCAGTTGGGCCCCAAGGAAGGAAGTGAAGGATTTGAGGAGTGGGCACAAAGTCATACAGAAACCTGCCAGAAAAACTTCGAGGGATCTTCGAATGCGATGGAAGTGGCAGCGGCTGCAACCATCTTCAGCCGCTCCGTCGAACTGCATAACATGCAGTATGTCGCTGTCCTGTGTGACGGCGACAGCAAGGCTTTCACACACGTCGCTAGCCTTGAGCTTTATGACAAGCCTATCCAGAAAGAAGATTGCGTAAATCATGTGGCAAAGAGAATGTACGCGGGATTAGAAAAGCTGAAAAAGGCCAAAAAAGGACTCGGAGGAAAGGGAAAGCTCACCAATGTCGTCATGAAGAAGCTCACAAGTTACTACGCATGTGCCTTGAAGGACAACGCACCTAACGTCAAGAAGATGCAGCGAGCTGTCATTGCCAGCCTTCTTCATACCTACTCCACAGACCAGGAGCCCCGACACCTAGCCTGTCCGGAAGGCGAAGAGTCATGGTGCCACCATAACCGCCACGAGGCTCTCAAAGCAGCAGGGAAGCCTACGGCAGCAAAGCCACACCGACCAGCCTTCTCTAAGGATGTTGCAAAGGAACTTGTTCCGCTGTATAACCGGCTTGCAGAGCAGGACTTGCTCACTCGATGCTCACGCATGAAGACCCAAAATGCAAATGAGAGTTTTAACGCGCTCATTTGGAAGCGTTGTCCTAAAACAGAATTCGCCTCACTGCGCACCGTAGAGACTGCAGTCGCTCTAGCAGTGCTGGAGTTTAACCTTGGTCCAAGAGGCTTCGAAAGGGCACTCCTGCAGATGGAGATCAGCCCTGGAAGCCACCAGGAGAAGCACTCCTACAAGGCGACTCGGGGCAAGATCGCGAAGGCAAAGGACCGGGCACTTCACTCGTCGAAGCTTGCCCACAAGCGGCGCAAGCTTGAGGCTATAGTCCGGGAGCAGCACAGCCTCGAAGCCGAGGGTACCACCTATGCTCCAGGTGCATTCTAAGCCCCTGGGACCTACCGAAAATAAAGAAGCTTCAAGCTGAAACTTCAAATGCATTTATCTCAGTTTCCACTTTTTGGTGGGTAATGTTGTGCGAGGAAATGTATCATTTCACATCATGAACATGGAAAGGCATCATTAAAGGGAAGATGGGGCACTTCTACATTTGAGAAGAAAAGCTTGAATTGCGTTCATTTGGCCTTTAGAATAACAGATATCATAATTATATCTCAATGCGGTGCGCTGGAGAGCCATAAGAGCAATTTCGAAATAGGGCGGAAGCCCCGCCTCCCTAGCCTTGGGCAGCCAAAAGATCCGTCGATGACGTCACGTACAGCGGCTTTCTTTTGCATTTTCTCGCGTTTAAAGGGGCACTGACACATCAAAATCATATTTTTTTTTATTATCCGAAACGATTGAAAACGGTGCCGGGACATTACCCTCAAAATTCGAAACTTGGGAATTCAATATTTGTGAATTAAAAAAACAATTTCCAAATGCCGAATTTGAAGTTCCCGCGCGATCCCCGCCAGTGCAGTGAGTCAAATTTTGCGGTCTCCTGCGACTCGACTTTCTCTCGGACCTCCGCTGACCCGATGCGAGGAGGAGGCGAGCTGGCGGGATAGAAGGGAGCCGGCGCGGGAAAAAACCGGTTTCTTCGCCGACTCGCCGATCTGCTCGAGCGCCGCCAGAGAGAGGACACAAATCTAGGAAGGGACATCTCACCGAACTCTGATTTTTGGTATTTCAAAAAGAGGGGCCGTAGTGCGTTCGCAATTGCGTTAAAAAACATGTTTTACGATTGCCGTTATTAAATGTTATAGAAATGTCGCCTACAAAGCTTCTAAATTTCCTGATTTTTGACGTCATCGATCAAAAGAAGCAAGGAGGTAGCGGCGGGAGATTTAAACGCCAAAAATAAAAGGCGCGCGCGCGCGCGGGGAAATTTTTTTTCGCGATGCGTTTTTTTTTGCGTGTTTATGAATACAACTTGCGTCGTTTTAGACAATAAAAAAATACGACCTTTGGGGTGTCAGTGCCCCTTTAAGAATACTTGCGCAGCAAATGGTTTGGGTATTCGGGTTCACGGGGTAAAAATTCACTAGAATTCACTTCTAACTCATTTTTTTTCGAGAAGCTCCTTAGCTTCCCTTTAAGGATATTTCCGGACTGAAATTTTCTGGCGAACAAGTTAAGGTACCTATAGACCTTTGCAAAAAGAGCTCTCTGGCCGCCGCCATTTTGCGAATCGAGCGACCCCTATCAGCCAGAAATTTCTGCCACCCGCCTGAGCTGTGGAAACCCGGTCAGCGTGACTCCCCACCTGCATTGTGCATTCGGAGTTCGCCGGCTTTTCTTGGAAGTTTTTACTTTATTTGCCTGTTTAGGATGCTTACCCTTTGTGTGTTATCTTCCACTGTGAGAACCAGGGAATACCAGGGCTCGTAGCCTGCTCGGCCTTCGCAGGAAACGAACGAAGAGAGCGAACGTCAAGCAGCCCGCGACGCAGGCAGTTCGACGTTCTTGGAGGATTATTTCCGTTGAGATAATCTCCAAAAAGCCTTCCCGGCTATGTTCCGGGTCTTCGCGAAAAATAGCTGATAGGGTCGGGTCCGGGGTGTGGGGACGGAATAGACACGTTCGTTCATTTGCTTTGAAGCTGTGCAAAAAAGCAGCTCTCTTCAACACGTGCCCCAAAACACGCCGGATTCCGTCCGATCGTCGTGAAGTGACTATCGTCGACACTGTATATTGGATATGCTGTGTTATTTGAGACCTTTCTCAAATCCTGTTCGGATAACGCGGCACCGTGGGGTACGTACAATATATGTTGTTCGATTGATGAGACTCGTTGAATTTCATGTTGTGGGCGGGGAATATCCATGCAGTTCGGATATCCTGTGTGGTCAAATATTTTCGACGGTTAAGACCTTTGTAGATTGACACGGCTGAGTGTATGGTGCCGTAAAAAGATCAACATAATATGAAACAAACATTCCAGTTGCATTTGTTCTGTCGCGCACGGACTCACCAAAACAGCTTTCATTTCTTTGTTTTTGTTCCCAAAAATAGTACAATGCATTCTTAAAAACCCCGAGAAATTCTATTCGCCATAGAACACAAAATAAAAAATAGAACGCGGCAATTTAGCCTCCACCAGCGTCCGGAAGTGCGCCTACGCAGGCTGCCACAGCCCACTGACGAGAAAACCCACAGCTCAGCGCAGTCGGGCAACACTGACGTACCCTCTCAAAACCAGGGACGCGCGCTGTAAATCGCTTCGTTCGAGACTGCCGCTGGAAAGGTCTATAG
>JAZHYW010057097.1:0-15062 GCA_037355805.1 Ixodes ricinus | reverse complement strand
CTACGTATTGCTCGCGAAAAGGAAGACACGAGCTTTCCGAGCGTGTTCGGCCTGATCAGCCAAGTCAATCCAGTAGTAATGGGCGGGACCACTGATCTGTGGGTGGAGCTTAGAGACGGCCGAAACCTCCCGCCTAGGTTATGCCTAACGGCGAAAATATAAAAAAAAAAAGAAAAAAAACTTCAGTGGGCACATTAAAAACAAAATATTAAACCCTTCAAAAAGGATTTTTTTTCATAGAAGTGTACCAAAGTTGAATTGTTGTATTTTAATTTTTTTTTTCGCTTCTTTGTCTTTCAAGGCTAAAACACCTTGCAGCAAAGCCAACTTGGAAACTAACCCTTTGCCGATTCAGGTGCACGTATGTGTTTAAGAACTTCACAAAAAATAGAACAAGAAAAGTTGGAACACTGATTATGCGCACAGAAAGTTATAATCTTTTCGGGGGATATAACAAAAAAATATCAATAATGATGAACCTTTTTTTAATAACGTGGTCTCAACTTAGGGCTAAATTTACTTTTTTAGTAAGAAAATGTAATATTTTTATAAATTATTTTATGAAATAAATTGAACAGAAATTGGTACCAGTCGATACTTTATGTATAGGCCCTAGAAGTTTATAGTATTAAATAAAGAAGATGTGTGATGAATCCTAAGATACAACGCTTCAAATATGTCAACAAGAATTCAAAGATGTACTTTTCTTTCTGGCATGGAATATGCCAGATCGATATAGTTTAAAGCAAAAGTTAGGCCACATAATCATACATTAAAAAGAAAAATTACTATAAATATTTTAATTTTTACTTATTTATAACAACCGACAGAACCGGGTACAAAAATCAAGAAGCCTAAACGTAGCATTTCACCATGCTCAATTTCATAATTTTTCTATGAAGTATTCAACAAATTGTCTTGTACATTGCTGAAATGGTGCTATGAAGACTGAAGAATTTCAGGCAGATCAAAGTACCCCCCCCCCCCCCCCCAAAGCCTGCCCACCTCTACACGCGTGTTCCATCTCAATGAACCATGCAACTGCCTCGCCTCCACTGCACTTGCCGAACGCCTTAGAATGCGAGAGCCAAACGCCGGACGCCTGTGTTTGTTTCTCCCACCTGCCCGAGACGAGTGCAGTGGAGACAAAGGCTGCTAGCTTTAGCTTTACCCCCAATCAGTCCAACCAGAGCCGGTGTTCCGACGTCCCCTCGCCTCCTCCTCTCCCTCAGTTTCTGGGAGCATATACTCGACAAATCAAAGACAATCAATCGCAGTTGACATCATCCGCAATTACGAATGTTACAAGTACGTTGGTTTGTTCCCGACCATTTTTCGTGTAATGCCTAATATATATCAGAAGTTCAAAGATTGTATCTCCAAGGCAAAAAGCATTAGAACACCATTATTCCGACACCGAGTCGCTAAACCAACCTCCGATAAAATTGTTTTGAAAGGGCGAACGACTCCTTCAAAGATGAGGCTACGTCTCTCTCCGAAGTAGCCCTCTTTTCAACGCCTTTACAGCGCTTTTTCAAAAAGTCGGAAGAGTAGCCCCATGCAACAGCATTATGTATTTTTAACATAAAAAGGACGTATTACTCGGGTATCAGCAGCTCTCAAAACGTTCGCCATGCGTGAACAGGTACGTCTCGGGAACGCCATAAATTCACCTTTAATTAAGGGTGCGAAATGTTTTAGCGTGCGCATATACTTTCTCTGTCACCCCAGTGGAGTGACAGCCAGTTACCTCCGGTGGCCCGAATGGAAGTTTCGTTTATTGGTTGTTTCGATACCTCCAATTCATGCCCTGCACTTTCAGCTATTAAAAAAAGATAAACTTGGTAATGTCAAAACTATAATATGATATATGCATTTGCGGTTTGTATATGTTTAACTTGATACTGTGTGTATAGAATGGTAAAGTTGTTGATGTGTGTATTTGTGTGTGCGTGTGTGTTTGTATGTTCCTTGTTAGTTCTCTGTTGGGATGCACCACCAGGAAAGCATGTTGTTGCTGGGCGAGGCCATAGCAAACATAAAGCAGGCAAACACAAAGCTAAGTTGAAGCTAGTAGAGAACGTAGAAAGGAACCTTTGCAAAAAATGCGTTGCTGTAAAGGCTCAATAGCTGGGGGGATCGCACGGCAGAGATCCCAAGCTAGCCGTCCCTGTGAAGGGCGATGCAGCGCAATTTTGGTGCGCTGGCGCAAATACCACTTAGAACGGATCCCCGCCACGTTTACGCCGGATGCGGGCAGCCAGCGTGCATCGAATCGAGCAGGAACCAATCGCACGCAGCCACCTGTGCTCCCATAACGCTGCATCCTCACCTGCCTATCTGCGTACCAATCATAATAGTCGAAATTCTCGATTCAATGCATAAGAAATGGCATACTGTATAGAAAACGCAGCCACAGGCGATTAATGACCTATGAAACACGCGTTCGTTTTCACCCCACGCAATAGAAGTCCCAGAAAAAAAAATTAAAGAAAAACGAGCAGCGTTCACCCCCTCAACTCGCAGCCAGAACAAGCGGCCACGTGATCTGGAGCCGATTATATGCTGCCAATGTTGATCATAGCCACGCGCTGGGGTTGGCAAAGCACAGGACACGCGCTGAGTTCCAGACATTGTTATGGCTCGGCTATTGTCGTCGTTGCAGCGATTGGACACGGGCCACTACCCGAATGCTTCTCGAGCTAGTAATTATCACGAGCCCAAATCGAGTGCCCACGCAATGCTCGGGTCCAATCTATGAACCGCATTCAAATATCGTCATTGGGGTGTACTGCGATCCCACGTTACGTCATCAAATTTTGCAAAGGAGAAGATTGAATGAAAATGATCGCTTTTGTCCTTGAAATTACACCGCAACAAAGGAGTTTCTTGGCCAGTGGCGTTGCGTGCGAGTATCCTTGAGTCCCACGTAGTGCCAGTAAGCTCGTGTAAAGTGAAAAAACATTCAATTGAATATCTTTAACGCCGCTCTCTTTAAAAAACATTGGCTGTCACTCCGAGCCTTTCAAAGGGTTTCTTTTCGAGTACAGAAGCGTCTTTGACTTTAGGATTAGCAGGCAAACGGAGCCCTACGTGGTTTGGTTTCCCTTGACTGTAGCGGAATTAGACATCCCCAACGCATCCATGGAGTCAAATGACTTCAATTAACTTCACTGACTGTATTCAAGATGGCGGCGTCTACGGCGTCAAAACCAACAACCAGCGGTAATAAAAATTGTTCCGGAATGCCGGCGAGGAATTCCTGGAAACGTTTGGCGGCAAATATTGCGAGGGGAACGCGTTCAGCGGCCAGGCGGCTGTTAGACAGTCCTGGGGGCAGGGAACAGGGAAAAAAGCCTGCAAGGGGCACACCACGCGACAACAAGATGTTTTTTCAGTTTTTTTGGTAAGCTGCTGGCTGTGCGTGTTGTCTTATCTCCATAGTGTAGATTCAGATGCCTATCAGCGCCTGCAATGCCAGTTCTTCTCGAGTTTGCTTGTCGTTGCGCTGCGTCAAGCGGTGACTCGTCGAATAGCGGGATTTTACTAGATGCGTTTGATACCTCCGATAACCCAGATAACAATACCAGATAATAATGCATGTGCAGCAAAGCGGCGGCGGAGTATCTCCTAAACAATCTCCGAAAACTCTCTAATGAGTTGGGCTACTCATTGCGCCCCTAGTTTGTTGATTAAGAGCTATAGATGGACATGGTCGTTGGCACCCGGTTGAGCGTAGACTCAAACGTCGCTGTCAACTTAATCAAAGGCAGAGTGCGGCGAGTCGAGCACCTTATTATCTCTCCATGAGATTGCGATATTGGACGACAAGAACGCCCAATTACTAATCAAGACGTTTTTAATATTATAAGAAACGCTCTCGCGTTGCTATCAGGGACTCCAGCTTTAACACTGCAAGAACCGGCAATGCCATGATTTCTTTTTTTGTTTTGTGAAGATTATATGAAGAAGCAGAACTATTCGATTTAAACAACCATACTCACATCCCTATCGAAAACTCAGTATTTCCTTCCCTAATCCTCCAGTTAATACCGCAAACTATACTTGCAAGAAGCAGGAACACGTGTCTATGAAGCCGCGGTCAAACTGCAGCTGGTAATACATCATACAAAAGACTGTCTCTATCCAGTGTCTGAGGCATGTTTCTTCCTGGTATGATGGACCTGTCACATTTGCCATACAAAACCTGTCTGCACAGATATTCAAATGACGCATGTAAGAAGCAATCATGCTCCAAACTTGCGTGAGGCCTGCTTGCATATAATTCTGCCATCATGTCTGCAACGAGCACAGTGTCTCTGTGATGACGCTCACCAGTGCGGTTGCGGCTTGAGGCTATTATCGAGTGGTGAACTCACGACGTTGGCTTTCTCTCGCTCCGGTGGAGCTATGGGCAGACGTAAGTCCACGCTCATGGCGAGGGCCTCCTGACCGTGAGCGCAGGAAGCAGACGGTCCTCCTGCATGATGAGCAGCAGCTCTGCCGGTTGAAGAGTTGCCGATCCCGCACGTAACCGTTCACGCGAATCCTCGCCCTCGTAACTGTCGTCGCTGTCGAAAATAGTAGAAGGAATGGGAATTAGCCGTGAGTGAGAGGCAGTTGTAGAGGTGCTGTAAGCAATCCACACAGAGCAGTGTCAGAGGGGCTGATATTCTCCGCTCACCTATGGTCGGTGACAGCTTAAGAGGCGCAGGTAGCAGCTTATTACGTTTACGCTTCCCGCTTCCCGATTCGTTCTTCCGCGTCGCATGTCGCGGTCTCATTGGCTTCGGAACGATAATAAGCCGGTGGAGACTTTCCACGTTCATCGTTCCTTAAGCTCTCCGTGACGATAAAATTGCTGCGAGGGGTTGGGGAACAATCAGTCTTGGGTAAGTTACTTTTAAAAAGTAATTCGTTACAGTTACAGTTACTTTCAGAAAAAAGTAGCGAAGTTACCGTTACAGTTACCGCAACAAAAGAGTAACTCGTTACAGTTACAGTTACTTTTAAAAAGTAACGACGTTACTTTTCAGTTACTTTTCTATAACACGAAAAATTTAGGAAAAACTAGAAAACGCCCTTCACCAAGTTTTATTGCATAAAATTAAAAAGTACGCTTTTTACTTCATATTGTAACTTAGCAGCAGTTGCTTCTCGAAATTAGTGTCTGAAAGTTTCCCTCGTTTGATGGCGAACACGTCCCTGCCCTTGCTGAACAGACCCTGCGCAACCAGAGCAACGAGCAAACCCCGCGCAAACAGCAGTAAATTTTGCCTCGACTGTTGACACCACGCCGGAGTAGTGGCGCAAATCAAAATACGAAACATGCGCAGTGCGGAGTAGTGGCGCTAATCAAAATACGAAACATTCGCAGTGCCCTCCGTGTGTATTGTTGTTTCACGGTTGATTCACCCGATTAAAAAGCGTTTGCGCAGAAAAAAGAACAACCGCAACATAGATAGTGCTTCAAGATACTAAGATGTAAGTGTTCAGTCACAAAGTACAAGCGCGTGCGTAAAGATAACTAGATTTTTTTTTCATCACATCTACACGTGGCTATATTCGGGTCGTGACTCGCGAGAAAGAACGTATTCACAAGTTTGTGCAAGGCCAACTTGACACTCGAAATGTCGGAACAGACAATTTGGAAAGTGCAAGGAATAGCTAGATTGTACTCGTTCAATGATATATTATTCATAAAAAAACTGAAAGTAACGACAAAAGTAACGTCGTTACTTTCATCGTTACCTCAGAAAAAGTAATAGAACTACAGTTACAAGTTACATTTTTAAAAAGTAACTCGTTACAGTTACAAGTTACCAAAAAAGTAACGAAGTTACAGTAACGCGTTACTACCCAAGACTGGGAACAATACGTTTGTAAATCGTAAAAACTGCCATGACATCGTCATTTTCTTCCAGCCTATCCCGACGATGTTGAGAGTCTTTGTTGAAGCACGAAGTTTGGGGTGGCTTCATCCTCGAACTGATTTTTTTCCAAGTTTACTAATCAATGTCTGCTTTAACACTCCGCGTCATCATAGCTCAAACTTGTATCAGCATACCCGAACAAATGCACCTATCAATTGTGGTACGAGTCTAACGCTCGTTTCAACCGTTGCCATGGTGATCTTCATTACGATAACAAAGATTACCATTTAGGCATCGCATGTCGTACGCCTGAACTTTGTTTTTAGAAATAACTTGGCAAAGAGCGAACGCTACAATCATTCGGGGTCGATGGACGACTGCGTTATTGCAGCGCGGCTAGGAGCACGTAGAGCGAAAGCTCGCGCTGCAAAACTCAGGGAACCTGGGATCGAGTCCTAGTCAATGTCCATTTGGATCTGAATAAACGTGCATTGTGTATCGTGATGCACGGCGAAAACAAAAAGGCAAGCAGCGGTAGTAGTGCAAGTGGCGACAGTGTGCAGGTGAACTGATTGGGAGACATCAGAATCTAAACCCTGAGTCATCGGAGGAAATAAAAATGGAGAGGACGATGCAAAATCTGAACTGGCTGAATTTTTCATTTACGGCGGGGACCCCAGACGCCCCTTGAGGCTGACTACTTTCACGCTGTTATATGTTTTCATTCTAGAACCTCTTGAACCACGATTTTTTAAAGGGTAGATTTGTGGAAACTTCTCAAAAGAGTGAATCGCGACACTCTGCGCTGTCACGTGAACTCGTTTCAACACTGCATTGGCTGGCCGGGGCCAGTCCCAGCGTTGTCCCGTCTCTATCACCAACCGCGACAGCACTCGCAAAGTGATCATGCAGGTTGTGCTCTGCACTCACTCAGAACCCCTGCGAGGATGTTGAGCAGCGTCGTCTTCCCGGCGCCAGAGGAGCCCATGATGGCTGCTAGCGTTCCGGGCCGAGCCACCCCGCTCAGGTTGCTCACCAGGGATTTTTGCACTGTAAAATCGTCAAAGACTCGCCATCAATGACACCGTAATGGCAAGGTACGCATGCGTCCACTTCACGAACAACCAAAAGGCCTCTGTCTCGCGCTAAAGGCGTTTACATGCATGGGGTCCCCACGACGTCTGACAATGACCTTCACGCCCAATAACGTGCACTCTTGGGGAGGTCAGCGCAACCCCTTCAGCTTTTCAGACACCCTTCGTTCTTTGTTTACGCGAATGAGTGAAAGCATGTCGTTATTTTGTCAGAATTTGTTTTTTTGCCTTGGTAGAGTTTATTTGTGTTTGTCTGTTAACATCGACCTTAGTTATTGTGCATCGAGCCTGCCTCTATACAGGTATTATAACACTTATGAATCATTTCGTCGTGAAAGTTTGTTATTGTTTTCGTTCTCCTTGAGGTGTTGGCGCATACCCAAGAAGGAGATTGGCCGCTGTTTGATGTGATATTAAGAGAACTTAAAGGCACGAACAACGTAGTAATCGACGGTGAGGTTGTCGCCTCGATTTCGAAATAGGGCGTGGGCTCAAGCAAAGTGCGGTTTAAATCAAATGAAATATGCAGCTGAGACGCTTCCTGTTCATTCTGAGGAGACGCAGAAGTTGCCATTTTATATTCGGCGTGATCGTTGCCGGCGTCCAGAGGTTCATGGACCATTCGGCCTTCTCAAGGGCGGGGCTAAACTGAACCATTCAAATAATATTATGAGAATTATAGACCCAGAAATCACTACGGTGTTGCTGACACTGGAAATATTTTTCTTTGTCCGCCAATATTTGTACATTCAGTATAGAGCAAATGAAATAATATTATTTAAATGCTGTTTGTAAACGTACACTCTACAGAATATCCTGCGCGTCTACTCTACCCGCAAAACATTCGAAAGCCAATCTCGGCGATCTACGAAATCAGCTCAGCGAATGATGAGGTGGAACATCCGTTTAGACTTGAAAATGAAGTCTGCGCTGTGGCATTACGTAATGCAAGCATGACGCTTTTGCATTGCGTAATGCCACAGCGCTGACTTCATTTCAAGGTCCAAACAGATGCTCCGCCTTCTTGATTCCTGAGCTGATTTCGTAGATCACAGAGATTGGCTCGTTGGGTGTTTTGCGGGTAAGTAGACGCGCAGGCATTTCTTAGAGTGATAGTAGCAGCGGGAACTTGAAGGATATATGCAAATCCCCAGGCCTGTCGGTGCCAAGGCCGTCTAAATGCTCATTAAACAAGAGTATGGACATTATTACTATTTTGTAGGCACTTAGTCAGAAACCAAAACTTAATAATTATATGAAAAGCGTAAGGGGTATGCTGCGGGCAATATTTCAGTAGCATCTTTCTTGATCTTTGACGAAGTTGGCTTGCGTCCGGACTTCACAAACTATGATCATACACTTTGAAAAGGGCAAACAGCTCTAGCTTAAACACGATACAGACCTTCGGTATAACTTTGTTTACACTAGTTGCGTGATACATTTTCCATTTATGAGATGACGTTTATGAGCCAAGTTGGAATTTGGATGGAAAATTATGATTTAACGAAAGAAAAGCTATGAAGTCCGCAATTGTGTATTCGTGTTTGCTGTGTCACGCTTTGCACGTGGCGGGCTAGACGTGTGGCGGCACAATTAGTTGTAACTTGTGACTGTAGGTCAATAAAATATTTGAATTGTAAACTTTACAAATTGTAGCCTCAGAAATTCCATACATACTGTTTCCTGTCAAAGCACGCGGAAATGAATCACTGTAATTGACGTCTGAAACAAAGTAAACCGGAAAAACCATCTGCGCCAAAAGTTAGATGTTGACCTGCGTGGTAGAGCTCAGCACGACGTCTCATATTTCGTGTCAAGCCCAGAGCTCGTTGCGGACCTCGAATATTTAGATAAAGGTTGTTGCTGTTTTTTTTTTTTCTTTTTGAGAGAGAGAGAGAGGGGGGGGCTTCGAATTTTCTGGAGCACCTTCCTTTGCAGAACATGGCTCTTCATCCGCCGGGTCTAAGAGTGCCCCCTCTTAGATATGTAATGTGAAGTGCTATGCTCCGTGTCACTAGTTGTGTGCTGTGCAGGCAAAGGCAACGCCAGCCGAAGAGGGAAAGGCCGAGCACTAGGAAGGTGGGTCAAGGAAGGATGGAAATGAAGGGCGAGGGGAGAGAGTGAAAGCACTCGAAAGGGTAGAGAGGAGAGGAGGTCTCTTTCCTCCTTCCCAGACTTCCTAGTGTTATGCGGTTTCTCTTGCCTGGCGCGTTGCCTTCGCCTGTACTGCAACGCAACCAGTGACACGGAGTATAGAGCAGGAGTGTTAACACATGGCTTAACGAGTTTTGTGGAGAAAACGCTAAGACGAACCATAAGCCATAAGACGCTTGGAGTAACTAGCGCGGGTGTCACGAGAGTCACCTGAATGGTTTCCAGTCCCCGGGACTAGGTGTGCAAGTTTTCTTTAAACCAACATATTTTTGGTATTTCGGTTGTTACAGAAATTACGACTGCAAGATAGTTTTACTTTTTTTTTAAATAAAATTATACTATAGCTAAATTACGCTTTGTTGTGCATAATTGTTGGTGCACAAAGCCATCGTGTTTTGTTGAAAATTTGTCGTTCTTAAAACTCGTGGGTAATTATGACAACAAGGAATCATCCATGCTAGAAGATCCACACTCCGACTATTTTGTTTTTTATCCAGAAAGCTTTGAATGACACCTTGCTTCTGTAACTAGTATTTGATTTCAAACAGCTACAATAATTTGCCTAATTGTTACACATAATTAATGAGGTATTGTAGTTTTCTTTAAAAGGGGAACCAGTCAAGCAGTTAGAATCGGCTTTTCACGCGACCATTCAGTACTTCGTGAAAACTAAATGGGACAAGCTGATAAGCAAATGACTACGACGTACCTTTGCCGATTTTTGTGTGAAATTGAGATTTTTCCATTCCACGCTGATCCCATCAATGCGTACATTGCCATTATGATTAGCCTCGAAGTGTCCGTTGGAGGTACAGGTGTCGACTACAACTGTAAGAATAAGGAAATAATAAGCTCGGCTACCAAATCTGCAAGAATTGCAAAAACATTTTTATGAACCTATCAGAAGACACTTCTAAATACAAATCCCCGTTTTTTTCTCTCTTTGATCAGGTAAGTTAATATGAAGCTTTGATTGACATTATAATCTGATTGGTAACGCCGTTTCTGTGTCAAAAAGAGTAGACGCCTTACTAACCACGTACACCGCAATGCATCACGTGAGGCGGTCAGTAGCCGCAGTCAGACTGCTGCTCCATCACATAGAACGCAGGTCTGAGGCCTGTTTGTTTTTTATTGTGAGAGCGACCTTGTCACGCTGGTCATACCAATGCTGTATGCAGACATGCTCGAAGCCCACAAATGTGCGAGACAAGCATTCTTCGAACTTGCTTAAGGCGTGTCCGCGGAAGATTCTGTCATCAGGCCTGCAGAGAAACTCCGAGTCTTTTGTACGGATGTATGCACTTTGGCTGCGGCTCGTGAGTTATCCTAAGGAGAAGCCTGTCCTGGAGTGGACGCGCAGAGAGTGAACACAGCCTCGCACTCTGAGCAGAGTGACTTGTTTGATACCACGTTTTTCACCACTCTTGTGTATAGTGCATCGTAGTTCGTGCGACCTGTGCAGTCACGGCCGGGGCTAGACAGCGGCATTCCTTCCGACGTTTGCCTTCGAGTTAGAAGCAATGGGAGCTCTTCTACCGCGTGGGGTCACAACAGCGCCCCCACGCGAACTAGAGGAAAAGTCAGAAAAAGCAATCTTCGGTTTGACCTTTCATACGACAGGCAAGGTCAAAGATGAAGCAGTCATTACCAGGTATGACGTAGGCTCATGATATAGTGCTAATGGCCGATAGCAACATAGAGCTTCAGACCCGAATGATTTGTGCAGAGTGACACAGGTTAGGCATAAAATTCAGTAGTGACAATTCAGCTGTCATGGCGTTCAATGATGACGGAATTGTAGAGCTAAAGATACAAGGATAAGAGATCGAGCCAATTGATAAGTACCGTATCTAGGTGTATGGTTTAACGAGGGTACAGATTACGTCCATAAACACAAAGAATGTGTAACTGTTAAGGGCAACAGAAACGCAGCTGTAATAAGAAATAGAGCACTGTGGAACTATAACAGGTATGGGGTGGTGATGGATATCTGGAAAGGAGTAATGGTTCTGAGCCTGACGTTTTGCAAATTCACTTTTGTGCATAAAACTGGACGCCCAGAAAAGGCTAGAAATAAAGCAACACGGAGTAAGTAGACTGGATCTGGGAGCACAAGTTAAACTCTCGAACCGAGGTGTACAGGGCGATTTGGGATGGTCCCATTCGAGGACAGGGAATCTACCAGTAAAATAGAATTTAAGAATAGGCTGAGAGAAATAGTTGCAGAACGATGAATATAAAGAGTCCTTAGCTATTTACACATGAGAAGCGTCCACACAAAATGGAGAAAAGTGGACTCGAAAATTTAGATGTAAATATATAGGCAATATCAGTGAGGCGAATAGAAAATAACGGTTTATAAAAGAGTTAAAGAAACTGAGAGGGAAATATGAGAAGCAGGCTTGCAAACTACATCGGCTTTGGAAATATACAGATCGTTTAAAAGGGCAATATTAAGGACCCACATTCGAAACTTTTATGCGGAGTTCCTTGTTGTTCAAGACGAGGACAGGAGTGTTGCAGACTAATTCATACAGAGCTAGTTATCAGAAGTAGATATGGTGTGGGCAGACTTGTACCTGTACGCATTACAAGTAATCAAATTACTTGTAATCGATTACTTTTTGGAGTAATTTTGTAATCAGTTGATTACTTTTATTGGGCAGTAATCACAAGAGTAATCTGATTACTTTTTGAAGTAATAAAATTACTTGTAACCGTTACAATTTTTCCACAGGACCCCCCCCCCCCCCGCCGGCACACGCCTTTTTTTTATGAAATGACAAAAATAAAATTGGCTTTTTTTTTCGAACGGGAAAAAAGATTTTTGCGGAGCTGTAGGAAACAAGGTCAATCTCTTTGTATGTACAGTTTCTGTGGAATCTCCGTTCTTTTTTTTTCTTTTTTCGTGCTAGACTGGGATGGGAATCCCCAGGGAAGCCACAGTGCATGACAAAGGCCATTCAGGGCGAACTTTGAGGAAGCAGAATGTAGCTTTGTGAGTCCTTCGTTCAAACTAGCCCCTCATGCACACACACACAGAAATAAAAAAATAAAAAAATCCTGCTTAGGGTACCTACTCGCAGCCCGTAGGAGAACCAGAACCGAAAATGCCTAAAGCGGATGCAAAAACAAAAAAAGGGCTTTTGAAATATTTCCTTATTTGCCCTACGTGGTCTTAGTGACAAGCAATGCTTCGAGTTGAGAAGTGGTCGGGGCGATCTCTTCCGCTAATGGATACAACACATGACCCGTTTCAAATCCTGGAGCTGCTGCTCTTTTTGTATGACATGCGAGCTCATCACATGTGCATAATAAAATGAGCGACGCAAACTTTGAGCGACAACCCTTGCTCAAGCTTAACAAGATCTAGAACCCCCTCCGCTTTCCCCCCCCCCCACACACACACTGGTGAACGCACAAATAATTAAACGTCTTCACACGAATTCTATGCTTGTGTCCGCATTGTGAAGGGGCAACGATTACAAAGAGGGAGCCAGTTTTTCTTCTTCAATACTTGTGGAAATGTGAAATATAGGTTGGAAGTAGTTCATTGTTATGAGCGCTAAAGATGTGTCTTCACACAATAAAGTAATCGGAAAAGTAACGATTACTTCTTTAAGTATGTCCAATTACTTTTGCCGTCGAGTAATCAAGTAATCTAATCGAATACTTTTAGCCAAGAGTAATAGTAATTGTAATCGATTACTTTTTTGAGTAACGTGTACAAGACTGGGTGTGGGAGCTTGTGGAGAAGAGAAAGAGACGACTGAGCAGTTTATGCTTTACTGAAAGGGGCATCACCCTGAAGTAGCTGCAAAAGCGACTAATTTAACAAACACACTAGGATTTAAGGATAGTTAGGAAAAAAAATAGACATAGGGAAGGTGGAGGAAACCAAGAAGAGATTATCTGACTGATGGCATAGGTCGAGGGAACGATGTATATTTTCTTCCCTTTCCGGGCGACCCGTATGGCTGAAGGTGTGTGCACCCGGTTGCATAAAGGCGCCTCCGTCGAACAAACCTTAGCTTTTAAGAATAAATCTTTATATATGTGTTAAATAAATGATAAAGAAGAAAACACTGGCCAGCTCGCGCAATGTGCCGCCCGATCGAAAGGGTGCAACCTCGTTTATTCATCCATCCATCCATGTAATGCTGAACCACCCTGAACAAATGTTCCGACCACCGTGATTGAAATTGTGTGCCAATGTACTCATATGAAACAACTGTAATGCGCTGATTGAAATATTTTGGCTTGCGATAAGTAGACGCTAGTTTATGGAAATTTATTTTTGAGAAGTCGAATAAGAGTTGTGTGTAAGTCCCATCAAGCAGTCAGCCTCAAGGCCTGTAGCTCTAACTAGTTTAGAAATTCCTCCAATCTAACCCCGGAGCCAAGAGATCAACACGGTGAGGTTAGGGTGCCCTGTTTGAACGAGTTAGAGCGCTGTAGGTGGGGTGATGTTACAGCGATCCCCATTGAGCTGCGGTAGGAGAGACAAGCCACCTCCTAATGTAAAAGCCGCAAGAAAGCGCTCCTTTTCATTTTAGTCTGGCCTTTTTGCAGTACGGGCAATAATGTTTTTTAATGCGAATAGCATTCTTTGGATACTTCACGCACTTTTCGTCTATGTATCTATCTATCTATCTATATATCTATCTGGCTATCTAACCTCTTACGCCGCGGGTCGATAAATAAATAAAAAAGACCGGCGCCGGCGGGGATTCGAACCGTTGACCCTTTGATCAGCAGGCAGACGCGCTAACCACAGAGCTATGAAGGCAGTCATTCAAGGCACTCTAAACACCTGTTTATATCTTTACCATCGGACGCGCGTTGCGCATGCACGAGGGCTCATTCCGCTCTCGTGAGGCTTAGCACTGCCCCTAGCTCACCCTCTCCCGCGCTCGGGAGAGGGTGATGTAGCGGCCGTGCTCAGCCTCACGAGAGCGGAATGAGCCCTCGTGCATGGAACGCGCGCGCACCGGTAGCTGTGACAGCGCTGTAAGGCGCGTCCTATGGTAAAGATATAAACAACCGTTTAGAGTACCGTTGGTTGAGACTAGCGTGCCTCAATGGCCTTCTGTTTAGGGTGATGCCACCCTTTGTAGTACCCGATGCCGACAGCACGCGCTCACAGAGAAAATACAAAGAAATCGCCGGAAACAAAATGTCGCCGTAGCACAGTCAGCGCCACGAGCGCGTGCAGGGACACGCTCTTTCACGTGCTTCAGAACAAAAAATAAAAAGAAGAATTGGAAACAAAATGGCCAGATGTCATCACCCCAAGCAAAGCGCACATGAAGGCACCCTAGTTGAGACTAGCTGAGACGCCAGAAAGTCTGGTCGGTACCATTTTGAGTGTTTGTGCGTATGGCGCGTGCTTTGCTCGCCTTCCTAAGTGACACAAACGCACGTGCTGGGCTGCGGAGATCGTGCGCAGGGCTGTGAAAGTGTCAACAAATTTAGAATCGCCTCAAGAGTGGGCTGGCGTATCTAGAGTGTGCCGGCCACCTGACGAACGCGCATAACTCCGCACCGTTTGATGCTATTCGCATTAACGTAGATAATCATTCCCAAAGGATGGGTTCTGCTGATTTTTAAAGAAGGATTTACGGACTTCACCTTACCCGTGATTTTGAATGAATTATTGATTCAAACTTCACTATTTTAATAGTGCCCATGAAGGCACCACATAAATAGTAGTTGTACAATGGCAAATCTCAAACTTTGTAGAAAAAAATAAACGTCGTTTACATTTAGAAAGCAAACCGTCTGGCTCACAAGTTCAAATCAAACCAATTCGCTTAGTGCGTTTCTTTTGTCCTCCTCTCGAGCTATGTTTTGTATGAAGCAAGGAAAAATAATAAGCGCGAAATAAAGAACGACGCAGGTGCCTTTTGTAATTATGTATTTGTGTCGATTACCTGCC
>JAZHYW010057095.1:0-12656 GCA_037355805.1 Ixodes ricinus | reverse complement strand
CAGTTACGTATTGCTATTTGTTTATTTTTGTGCTCATGAACAGCTTCTTGACGCCTTAGTAACGATGCACAACAAAATGTTCACAGGTTAGTTACAAAAGTCTTAAAAGCTACGAAATTTTGGGTTAAAAACATCAGTATTTGCTCCCCTGACGGTATTGTAGAAGTGTTGAATACGGGTCATGGGACTCTGTTTGGATGATGTGATTAACATGGAAAGTAGGGAGAAACCCGCAAAACTCGACTCGGAACGTGAATATTAATAGCAGAGGTGAGATCTGAGCACTCAATTAATCCATGAATACATTTATACAGGAAAACAAGATCGCGCTCACGCCGTCTGGAACTCAAAGTAGAGTATTTACATCGTTCCAAAGTCTCGCATAAGAATAAAAAACAGTACCTTGTTGCTTGTGGAGTTCAGAGGGCACTAAGAATCAAGTTAGTATATTATTAATAAATAACCTATTTCTGCTTTCTTCGAGCGCAATAAACCTTATTTCAGATAACTGACAGTAATTTACAAAATTTAAAAACACAACTTACTACAATTTTATTTAATATAATTTTATTTGTGTATAGTTTGCTATAACGTCTCCTTCAGTCGCGCTTCAAACGCATCGTGCGCCACGTGACCCTCTAGGTCGATGTCACTGGCAATTGGTTTTGCACCGTGTTTTGGCCCAAGTTTCGCTACCATCTGTACATATACCGTGACCATACTCAAAAGACATTCCGAAAGTTCCTTTTCCTAAAGAACACGGAGGCAGACACACCACAGGAAGCAATAGAAGGGTTCCAGCAAAACACGAAGCCTAGAATTCGATCAGATCTAAGGACATGTCATACGCGTTGGGACAATGATCGAGTCAAACGTATTGCTCATATTCCATGGGGCACATCGAAGTTTTAGCACAAAACCTGTTTTATCAGCCCATTTTCATGAAGTTCTGTAACGTTTGGATTTACCAGCCAGCTGTAACGAAAAAGCGACACAAAAAGCGCTATGCTCACAGGGAACCACATAAAGAGGCCTCAGTGCCCCGGCAGGATTTTAGCTTCAGATTGTGAGCCGACTGCTTCGCCGACTCAGCTATCTGGGCTTGGGGATCCGGGCATATTAAAGATAGGTCCCTGGCGCGAACACGCCGTCTTGCATTTCGCGGCCTTTCTTGTCATGCTGCGCCATCTCAAGGCGTGTTTCAGAAATAAGAGCGCATCTTTGTTAGGTGCTGCCGTTCATATGTCATTCTATTCTTCCTTGAAAGGCCTATCCCACATTCTGTGCTTACCAGTCACTTTCAGCCTGCATCATGCACCTACAATTCCTTTTTTCCACGTTTAATTGTATTTAAAGCTTCATCATTCACTGAGGTTCTTTCATTGCTCGCTGTGATTGGCTGTCTCCGTGTTCTGCGGGAAAAGTTAGCTCAATTAATTTTTATAGAGTACAATGATAAATGACATTTGTTCGCGTTACTTGCGAGATGATGAGGTCAATTTATGAAATCAACCGTCTTTTCAGAAAACCTTTTCTTAGTTTTATTTTTCTAGAAAATACCAAAATTCTCCCTTAGCACATTATTATCGCCTGAATGTAAATTAGATTGGTCAACTAATTTTAGACATTCCTGTAAAATAACAGTTCTTTCTTATTTTTTGTTTTTCTTGAAACTTCGACCAGGTGGTTTCATTTTGAATAACCGATCGATAGAGTGAAGGCTGGTAAATCGTCCGTAGAATACTGGGTAAATGAACTACGGAGAATATCCTGTTTCAATAAACAATGGCTAGCGACGTTCAGAAACATTTAGAAGCTGGTCCAAAAATTTTAAACGCTCTTTGTCTTTGATTAAATGTAAACCGGGTTCTGGTGGATTTACTTGACGAAGGTTCCTGTATCCTAACCAATTTTTAATTTTTCTTAGACAGAGTGGAACAGATCACACCAAGACAGTAGTTTACCTTCTGAAAATTCACACTATTGGCATTGCTTTTTGTTCTTATTTTTTGTGACAAAATGTTTTTAACAATACAAAATAAATGGAAATGGCACAAAAAAAAAGACGCTTATACGTCTTCAAGGTTGTCCCGTCAGTACACTTCAGGAACCGTAAAGCGATACTAGTCTTCCATAGGAAGTGCAATACTCCTCTTTCGTCGTTTTTTCTTTTTCGGTTGAAAAGACCTTTTTTTTAACGTCCACTCGCGTTCTTTACGAAGGCCTGGAGCATTTGGGGTTGGCATTCAGTCAATCGCCGAAGGCCTCCGCTTCTGTGTTCAAGTCCCGAAAACGGGAAAGGGATGGATCCGAGAACTTTCTGCTGTGGTGACGGCGGTAGTGAGATCGCGAGCCGCGGCCGAACAGATGGACAGGCAACAGGCACACGAGGGACACCCTCGGCAGGTGACGTGTGACCTCAGGTCTGACGAGCACCGACTCAAAAGAAAGGCAGAGGAGGCGAGGAGGAAAGCCGTGGGGTTTTCGTGGTGGATGTCCGAACAGAAGACGGACAGCCGGATTTCAACTTTCACTTCACATGGCAGAGAAGTGTGGCTTCACGCGTTCTTAAAGTATCAATGTATGGACAAACCTTTACAGTCCTCATAAGCTTTAGCATTAATCGAGGTATCCAATCAGTGAAGAAATAAATATGCCAATATGAGCATGTTTGATTTATGTTAAAAGTTCAATTTTAGTAATACATATATTTGTTTCCGGTGCACATGTCTCGTCACACATGGCCCGGTTTACAAAGTGACCCTCATTAAGTAGAACTTTATACAATTTCGTTAACTCAAAGAGAAATAATACACCGTCGCCGTTTGTTTTAAATAGTATTTGAAGGTTGGAAATATAACTCAGGACAAAAGGCCGCAAGCTTTGTTGACACCGGACAAAATAGGAAAGCTAAAAAAAGGCCATTAGTTGCAGATTTTTAATTCATTTTTGGTATTGCACTTACACGAACGAACACAGGACACTGTTAGCTGAGATGCCGAAAAGTAGCAGCAACTGTCCACTAAAAGAACGGGTTTATGAAGAAGCTGCACTGCGGAGAATTGCTCGGATCGGTAAGACGCACGTTTAGTTATATCACTGAGCGACATTATTTAATTGAAACATTTCTACGACGTCCAATGAACGTGACTTACGCTTCGCTTTTCTCGAGAACTTTCATAAAAATGATGTCAGAGTGCCTGGTAATTTTCTGTTTTGTTTTTGCTTGGGTGTTTCTTTGCATACCACGCAACCAACAGCGGCTAACCCACTCCTATTCGACCTCGAGGAAAAGATACAAGCGTACGTGGACGCACTGTCGGTAAAGCACGGCGTCAAGGTGTCTTGGTGGGACATATACGGGAACAACTCTGAACTCAAGTGGTTCAAGGCCAGCACACGTCCGTAAGTTGACAACGCGTGCATCTTGCAACCGTTCGTTCAATTTATTGTATGAGCATTATGTCTGTCTCTACGTCTTTCAAGATAATTAGTCAGGCATTTCGACACCCCGACACTTAGATTTACTTTCACTAGAGGCGATGCTTTGACGTACTCCAGCTCAGAGTGCAAAATGAAAACGCTCGCGCTGCAGAACTCAGATATCAAAAAACGCTACAGAGAGCCCGTTTTGATCTGGACCAACATCGTACCGGAGTGCGGTCGAGTATGCTTCTGACATAGCCTCCTTAATACTCTCAAAGCCTGGCAGTTCGACGACGGTGCCATAGAGTCCCCGGTCGCAGTTTCGCAGCGCGAGGATCTGGTAGCGAAACGCATCAAAGAGCCATCTCTCGGGGAACCTGGATGTTAGCGCATAGCTTTTGCAGCGGCGAGAACCCGAAACACACTTGTTAGCTCGGGAGAAGTGTGTTTCGGAGTCTCGCCGCTGCGGGGCGCCAGTCATGTGGCTCTCCTCTCATCCGTTGTCTGTCGCTCCACCTATTCCTTTCTGGCGACCGCTTCTCGTGGTGATCTGCCAGGCTTTTTCAGTATATAGGAGGTTATGCTGCTGCCTAACGCACGTGCATTGCTAGTGCCCTAATGCTACCAGTCGTAGACACCCACAGGGGTCAACTAACTTGCTGCTGCGTAACAGCACATTTGCGTTTACATCGATATAGCTTTTATGGGCTCTTTCCTCCACTTGAAATGATGATGTAGGAAGAAGTAGGGCGTCCGTTGCGTGACATCACGGCCTCACGTCACAACATGTCATCTGATGTCGGAGTAACCTGTCGTCGCGAGGCGCGCACGGTGTCACTTCACGCTATGATGTCACATGAGGCCATTATGGTTGTATTCCAAATCTTACCCAAATGGATCCGAGTTACTCCGGCGGGTCATGTCACGTGACAACATAGATTGAAAAACGCTGGACGCGGGTAGGTTTGAGAACGCCAAGGTACAAAATCCCTACCCTGGAGTAAAATCGAGGAAATTTTGGAACACGCCCTAAGTCACGTCAGGTCCCCACGCGACACCGTGATGTCCCGTGACGTCATGAGATCGCGTGACCTAATGAAGCCATATAACATCACGCACCCCCCCCCCCCCCCCACACACACTCACCACAACACGCGCCGAGCCCCAACGGAAAACAACTACAGCAAAAAAGAGACTGGAGTTGGAATGCGCTGTGTTTCTCATTAAACACAATAACGCACATGACGGTTTGAGCAATCGCAATAAAGCAGCAATTTAGGGAGAATGACATCACCGGTGTCACTCTCTTAGCAGACATTCGTGATGGCTATTCCACTCAAGGTGCCCTCAGTGGCAGAAAAATCTAAGCGCGAAGCCTGGCTTGCCGCTGTAGCGAGAACGTCAGGCTTATACATCAGTGAAAGGATACATTAGGGTCCGATAAGGTGTCGGTGGATTCACACAGGTCAATAATCTTTTTATTGGTATCGGATTTATTTAACTGACGAGGCACCGCTCGAAAGCCCCGCAGAAATTTTCCAATGTAAAATGCGAATTGAAAATTAACTACAGTGCTCATGTTATAAGTTTGCCTAATTGTTCTGCAAAGGACTGGAATAAAAAAGAAAAAAGCTCCGTAGGCTTTTCACAAATGCTGTAAACGGACGTTCATAATCAAATCAGAAAGTCATTATTAAGCGGCGACCATAATTGTTGGGAAGTTTAGTCATCTTAAGAACCTTCAGACCGTATTTAAATAGGCCGATCTCACTAAACGTTCGCCGTATTCGTGACGCTTTAGTTCACAGGACGCAGACAGACAGAAGTGCACAAGAGGGTTCGTGCCGTCTCATGCTCTACACGTCGTTGCGAGGTTGTTGCGCGTCTACGAAAGTCTAATGTTCCATCGATTCCTTGCTGTAGCGGTGGCGCAGTCATTCTTGTTGGTGACATCGGCCTATTAAAAGTTTTGCAAATCTTTAAAACCTATTAAACATTGGTTTTTATATGTTTGTCCTTTGTCCTGCATAGCCTTTCCTGCAAGGCTATATTCTCGACCTCCCGAATACTCCCTTTGGCGAGAGAATTGAACTATACAAGGCGCTTTGTCAGCTGGTTTCCAGCACTGCATGGTGTTGAGTTAATCCAACGAAAGGCCTGTAGATCAAATCCTTGACGTCATCTTCTCGATCAAACGCAAAATGCAAGTTGAAAAAAGAATGCTGTGTCAGCTTTCAGCTTCCCCTCGCGTACTTCGGTTCACCTGAAGTTGACACGCAGCCGATGCTGCGAGCTGAATGGGACTAATCAGATATAAAGCCCCTTCATACGCAAAAAATAGCGACAACCTTTTGAAGAATGCCGCCTAATATCTTGGGCCGATCCAGGCTGCGCTACCGTCGACGCACGAACGCGAAAGAGCAAAATATAACAAGAAGAGTGTGCATCAGGAACGAGGAGGGTGAAGGAATGCCTATGATGTCGCAGTGAAGTGCATGCTATGAGCTCATGTGGCCAATCAAATAGCACCAACTGTGCAACGTCGCGGCTTTCATCAGTCTTTATCTGAGGCATCCTTCGAGGCTGGTAGACCATGACAGTGCGCTTTTAGCTTGTGTGTATGATGTTGCGTGTCTTTCAGCCTTTGACTGCGCTCTGACTTAAGTATAAAGAAGGCCGTCTGCTATCTTGGGCCTATCCAGGTGGCGCTGCAGTCGACGCGCGGGTGTAAAAAAGCAAAACATAAATATAAAAGGTGTGCGCGTCAGAGGAGGAGGGAGAAGATGACGCTACTTTCTTTATTCAGGGGCATTAATGAGAAAGCGTCAAAAACGCACCATGATGGTGTTTGTCATGTTTCTGCACGTGTTTCGTCATCGCTGAACCGATCACCAATAAAACGCACCCAGTGTGTTGCGCTTTTGACGCTGCTTGATTGGTCCCATGAGCTCATAGCGTAGGCTGCGTCTAGACTTGAGCTTAAACGAAGTATTGTCAATAGGTGCGTCCACTCACTCAACGAGATCCTCAGCTGAACGATGTCGCAAATTCAGCCGGGCGACGCGTAGATATGTCCAACAAATACTTCATGTTGTTTATGTCCCCCATGGGTTTAATTCTCAGAACTCAGTCCCTTGGCACGCGATAGTTACGCATCTTTTCGCCCTTGAATACGGTCTATTTGAAATGATGGAGGTTGCCAGACTCCCCTTTCTTTCGCTTTTGACAGAAATATCCTGTGTTCACATTCAAAAACAATAGCGCGTAGATTTATCTGAATATGTTAGAAATGGGTTTTATACTGGTTTTGCTTTAATGAAAAAGTCCACCCTTGACCACCTGCAAATTATTCATTCACATTTGCTCGGTGTCATGTTGCAGCAACAAGATACTCGTCCGAGCTAGTCCCATCAAGTTCGGCGAGGCGAAGATCAATTCATTCCAACCAAGGTGATCTACACGAACTGGGTCCACAACGAACAGCCCCTCAACTCAATGACGACCACGGTGAAGAGGTCCACGATGCACAACACGACGCACGTGCTCAGCACTGAGAGGGCGTTCAATTGCGGCTTTAAGTTATCCGTCGACGCCAAGCTCAATGCATCTGCTGGCATCAACGCCAACGCATTCACAAATTTCAATCTGAGAAACCTCAACAGCGAATCTCACACCGAGACCGAGAAGTACTCGGTCAAGCAGGTCGTCACTGTGCCACCGCTCAGGTCCGTGAAGATCGAGTGGCTGATCGCCGATGTTTCCAGGGTGAGTGAACAAAGTTTGAGAGTTGTCGCGTAGTTTCTGGTCATGCTTGCCTACCGTATATGTTGCTATGGTCGCTGAATGAATGAAAACAGCCGGGCATCTCCTTCAGATGCCCCGCGTTTAGCAAGCTATCGTCGTCTTCCGCCGTGATTGGGCTGTGCATCCATGATCGAGCCCTTATAAAAAATATTCATCAACTTTCAACAGAATATTTGCAGTAAATTTTGTATGCAGGTTATATTTATCAAGAAAATGGATCCATTCTTCGATTCACTGTCTATAGCGTTTTGGCTTTCTATAGATCTTAGTGTATGGAGAGTCGAATATATCAATTGTCTAGAACGCGATAAAGATTCAAACGACCACTAACGACAAACACCAACAGGTCAGTTTTTTGCAAAAAAAAAAAAAGCATATTCTGAACTTACATTTGAGATTTGTCATAATATATCCATGGAAACATGCACTGGCCACTTGCCGTGTGCAAATACGCAGGTATCACAAATACGCACGCCACGGAGCACTCATGACACTATTTGTTTGGTGGTTTTCGCTGCTCCACCTTCATATGTACTCAAAAATTTAAAAGTCAATCATTTGACCGACGTCCACCCACAGAATGTAAAAACAGATTAGAAGTAGGTCGCTGTTTATTTTCGCACTAATTTATAAGAAAAGTAGTGTAATAAGTTAACTTAGGAGGTTTGTATTGAAAACCGTTAAATAGGATATGTTCTTATGCTAGGCGCAAGCCTGGGAAGCAAATCTTGGTGTTGAACACTGAATTATAAAAACATACAAATAGTCGCTGACGTCCTGTTAAGCTGACTGTATGGCGAGGTGTGCAACAGCTGTTCCGTACCATATCATTTGGTTAGTCACTAGGCTCCAAACTCTTAAAGGACATTAACATTATCATTAATATACCCTGCCGCATCATATCTCCATATGCTCCTGGATCAACGAAGGTCCAGGAATATGCAAATCAGCACAGCCCATATACAATAAATAGGAGACTAATTCGAGGGAATGCCATACCGGGAATACAGCTTAGTTAATCTCCCCCACATTCCCATAAGAAAACAAAAGGAGACAAAACAATTCGTGCAAAATTTGTATTTTTACAGGTTCAGGGGTATTAGGCCTGACCTATTATATCCAGAGCTTTTTCTAATGTGTTGCCGGCGAAAGAATGCATGACTTCGTGTCTTGCATCAGAAATTGCGTATCATTGGTGTTTATCGAAGTAAAAAATAATAGTTGCTTCTAATCCATTCCATTCTCGCTCCTAAAAGCATGTTCGCAAAAACAAAGTTAAATGTTTTGCCTAATCAGCTGGTTTTAAACTAACGGAATATCGAGAAGACGCCGTGTAACCAAATTTTCGGTCAGTATTGATCATGAATCCTTCTCTGGGACTGGTCCGATGTCCCTTGTCGTACATCGTGGCAATAAAACTTTGAATTCGATTTTAGACATACTAGCTAGGTTACGGTGATGGAAAAAATAAAATGTTTCGTTTTTTGTTTTAAAAGAATAATTCAGAAATCTTTATTCGAAAAATAAATTCGCTTCTAGCTTTTTCTGCGATATTGTCCCCGAAGGTTGAGAGAAGCAGCGCGTGGCGAGTCCCGAGTTGTCTGAAGAGTGCTTCGTATCTAGTAAGACTGCGGCACTCGCCGATATCAATGCCTAGGGACGAATCACCAAGGAAGAATCATAACGTTAAAGTAAACATCTTCGACAGAAATTTGTCTGGTTTGGGGAGCAATATGGAAAAGAAAGAAAATCATAACTGACCATGTGTTTCTAAAGCTGTTGATGTCTATAATACACAATGCCTCCTCCTTCCAGGAGATCCCCTGGACGGCCGACATCACAGTGACCGGATGGTTCGCGGTTCGATACGAGAGGCGAGTCAATGGCGAGTTCCTGTGGTACTACCACGTAACAAAACTGCGGATCCGCTTTTTAAGCGCGTCGGACGAGGGCGATGCAGTTCACCACCAATGGAACCTTCTCGAGCGTCTACGGTGTCGACGCTCACCTCCAGAGTGTCCGAATACGCGCTCATGGACAAGAACGGGCTACCCTTGGTGATCACCAACCGCACACTACCTTTGAAAGCAGGCCAAGGAAACGTCACTGCTCTTTAATAAATTGTCTGGTTTGTGAAATGTCCACGATTGGTTGTCTTTTGAGACATAGAAATGTTAACTCATGGCGTGCCTTTTACAGCGATAGCGGACTCTCTCCCCTCAATATGATGATGTAGGGCGTCTGTTGTCGATGTCGTCAAGTGACACCGTGACGTTATAAAGTCAAGTGACGTCATTATGTTATATGACGTCACGGTGTAACGTAACATTGGTGTGTCACGTGGTGTCATATCGTCACGTAGTCATCTTGTCACGTGACTCTATGATGTCACGATGTCATACGACTTCACGCTGTCACGCGACATCGTAGTGTCACCTGACGTCATGATGTCACCTGATGGTACGATCTGCGATGACGTCGAAATTGCTGTGATGTGATGTGACGTCATCAGGTCACGTCATGTCATGATGTCAGCAGCACGCTGATACTTGGCCAGTGTCGTAACCAGTGTTGTCCATAAATTGGTTCAAATACCGGCCGAATGTCCAGGCTTGCACTACCGCCTGATATCCGGCAGATATTGGCTAGCCGTCGTTTCGGCACCGGCCTAGTATCGGCCCGATATCATGCGAGTACTTTACGTAACTTCGAATCAAACTGTCACTCGGGTATCGACCGGATGTTGCAAATTCCACATCTTTGTATCTGCCGTTGCATATAAGTCGTTTCATATCACACTTTCAAAAAAGGTTTATTCTTACACCCTCTGTTGTTCCACATAGGAAACCCTAAACTTTAGTTCTACATAACGCGCACTGACGTCTAACCGACCGTACCAACTTTCACCAGAGGCTTGATAGCCGAGTGGTGCAACTTATGAAACTAGAATGTGCGTGTTACTGACTGCAAAAAGAATAATCGGGGTTTTTTGATCCGACTGCAAAACTTCAGTGTTTTATTTTCTGCACTATTTGATAAGTCATTTAGCTCTGTGATGAATCTCGCTGGCGACTATGTGAAGTTCTTTGGCGAGGCACGTCCATATAAAACGAAACGGCCATTACCCGAAAGCGTTAAAGTTTTTTTTTCTATCCTGGTGGCTTGGTGCAGTAAACTTGCACTTGAGGAGACGGAGTTGTAAAGCGCGAAACATTTTATATCGAGCAGCAATATTGAAGAGCCGCAATTTAAAAAAAGCCGAACTCAGCTGGGGCTTGAAAATCAAGCAAATTGGCATGAACAGAACTTCGTTTACGACGAAAAACCGCGATCGCGACTGCAATGCACGAAAGCAGGAGAACATTAAAAAAAGCATGCCTAAGACCGTGCCTATGTCTATCTCTACTTTTTACCAAAACGTGGCAAATGGCGAAGGCTACGGTCCCAGCCCCAACGCAACAAAGCGAGTTACGTGACAAATTTGTGTTCAACCTGTCTTGTCATGCGAAGAGCTGTCACGTGTGTCACTCAGTCCCTCTGATTTTCTTGAAGCGAACCTCAAGTTCGCTTACTACCACACGAAGACACAAAATAAGATGGGGTGCGGTAAGAAAGGGCGAGGTCGGAGAGGGATGAACAAAGCAGCTGAACTTCCTTTGCTTGCTTTTTATGCCACTCTCAGAGTAAAAGTAAGTGCATGCTGTTTTTCCTACTCTTTTTTTTCATTTTTTTCAAGATTGGTTTTGTGTCGGACAGAGGATGGGAATACCTCGCCAGTATAACTGATTCACAGGAGACACTCAAGTGACTCAAGAAAAAACGGCGGAGGATACGGTATGTTAGATGGCGTCAGCGCGACCCATTCAACACTTCACAAATACCGGCTGGATCAAGATGTAATCGGCACAAACTTTCCGATATGATGCCAACATCGGCTTAATACTATGCTGCCTGGCTAGGATCGGCATCACCTATCATCACCGTGACAGCTACCTATGGTTGGTGAGAAGCTATGAAGCCAGCGACGAATGCTCCTCAAAAATACTCTTATCCATTCGCCAGCCAATCGTCTCCTCTCATTTTCTTCGCGTCACTGGCGTCAGTGCTTGATAAACTGTCTTTTTACGGCAAAGCTGTTCATAGCAAGGGTTCAGTGAATTTTCATGTGCATCAACAAAAACTCTACGCTCGTACCGCCGCACGAGCTGCACGCGCACGCCTTACCAATATAAAATATTCGAAGTATATACCGAAAAGAAAGCGTTGACGAACGCGGGTGCAGATGCCTTTTGTTTTAGGCTTTTTCTTTAGGACAGTTACTGCTCAGACTCCGGCGCCGCACGCGCACGCTTTCCCCGTATAAACTATTCGAATATAATAACCAAAACAAAGCGTTGAGGAACGCGCGTGAAGATGTCCTTTGTTTGAGGCTTTTGCTTTACAACGAGTACTGATGACCAGGCTGCGCGCTGCGCGTCTGCTTGTGTTAGAAGGTGCCTACATGTCTGTCTGTCTCAGGGTAAAGGGCATCCAGTATTGCACTGGATGTTGGCGCGGACGCTCTCGCGCTCTCGGTGCGTGATTTGCGCGCAAAATGGCGTCTGCATTGGTACAAGGCTGCGGCACTCAGATTGATTGACACCGGATTGCGCGTACTCCAAAATGCGTAAACACGATTGGGCGTAAAAATGGCTGAGATGTCACCACTCAAGCAAAAGCGCGCGTGTGTATGAAGGCACTCTAGCTTGTGTGGTGTCATCCTGTGTTATCACACTGTTGTTTTAACTGATCACCGCGTTCGCTTGCCTCTTATTGGTTGTATGGCGCGTGGCAATATATACGGCGCATGGAATAAACCAAGGGGTTCGTTCTGCTGGGGACTACGTTGCTGTCTGTTCCTTCCTTACGCCGCAAGGCACACGACAGTTTGAACGATCGCTCACCCGATGGCGCTGCGTGTCCGCGAGGCAGCGGCTCCACCGTTCAACGCCCGAAAGTCAGAGCGTTGTACGCCGCAGATCAAAGAAGGGAGCGAAGAGCGGCGTGCGCGCTTTCGCATTCACAACTTATAAGTGGTGCTTAGGTGTACCTGGAGCCTTTTTTTAGCCATGTAGCTGCATGTATCGAGCACAAGCGAATGAACAAACGCCATGAAGCCAGGAAAGGCAGTGCTGGTTCACTTATCGAGTAGAGTCATATCCACGGCGTTCCCTTCGGTAACCAACGCTCATTGAAATTAATCGTTCAAACTGGCATCTTGCACCCTCCTCACCCTCTTAGTCGTTCCCCCTCTATTGTTTTCTCCCGGACCAGAG
Source organism: Ixodes ricinus (assembly GCA_037355805.1). Classification (NCBI taxonomy): domain Eukaryota; kingdom Metazoa; phylum Arthropoda; class Arachnida; order Ixodida; family Ixodidae; genus Ixodes; species Ixodes ricinus. The sequence goes on along the minus strand of JAZHYW010057095.1, from coordinate 111 downwards.
AGGCGAGATTGCGCGAACGATGACCCAAGGTCGAGCGAAGTGAACGATCCCACATCGGCTTCTTCCGAAGTGCGTAATGGCGCGCGTTGCCTCGCGTTCGATCCGATAGTA
>JAZHYW010057094.1:0-17396 GCA_037355805.1 Ixodes ricinus | reverse complement strand
CACACGAAGTAATATTTCAACGTATCATCTCGCCGAGAGGGTGCGTAAAACGCCGTGGCGTGTAAATGTGTTTTGGGAAAGTACGTGGCGGTCGTCGGTGCTTTAGTGTCTCGAATTGAAAGTTGCGAATAGATGGCAGGCCTTCCACGTACTTTATTCCTCGATATTGCTCGCTTTTAATGTTAGTTTAATCATTCTAGAAAATTAAAAAAAGAAAAACTCGAGTGCACAGAACGAACGTATCTTCGAATCTTGCAATCGCCGCACAAGACGGGTCTAATCACATCACAATCTCACATAAAATAATTTACGACGACGTGTTAAAGGCGATGTGCGTGTTGACTTTTTTTTCACATGATTATTTAATTTTAAAAGAGTTCCTGTTTACGCTGTTGTTGTTTTTGTACTATACTCTAAACAATCTCTGTTTTCACTTCCCCACATAGCATCGAGACAGTCATTTAAAAAAAAATAAACAGAAAACTTTTAGAAAATGACAAAGCTCGGAATACGATTGGTTGGGGAACTACAATTTTCTCAAGAAAATTAGCATGATATTTCACTTGCTCTTTGTCCCTGCGCACATCGCCTTTTCAGACCTAATCGTATTCTTAACGTTTTATATGCGTGATTGGCTGTCCTGGTGATTGGCTGCATCTGTGCTCTGCCGAGAAGTGAAATCGAAGACATCTTTTAGAGCTCAGAGATACGTAAGAGTGTTGCTCTAGAGTGAAATCTTTTAAAAATTATTCATGCTGAGTCCTTTTTATAAAGACAAATTTCGAGAGGAGACTTCAGTTTGAAATTTATAATTGAAGTAGTGATCTGTGTAATATAAATAAGTGCAGGAACAGCAATGTCTTAAGTAATGGGCGAACAAACTTACAGCCAAACAATTATTTTCATTTTTTATTGTTCGAAATGTTTGACGCATCTAAGGTTTTTGACGTGTTCGAAAATAAACTCTAGGACTATTCATTAGCAGAAGTTCAGCCCTGACAAGAAAGACTTAAATCTCAGCATTCAAATATTTGAGAAGCTTTACATTCAGACTTTGTTGAAACGGCCATGTAATCAATGATCGTTTTAGATTGCTTATTAAGGTATTGTGCACAAATGTCAAGAAGAAATAAAAAATGAAGATGTTTACAATTCTCTGTAATGCCGAATTAGTGTGCTGCTCTTGAAGAGGAGGGGGGAGGATACGGAAGGGAGGGTCACGAGTCACGTGACCCTCCCTTCCGTAAGCAGAAAAGTGTCCCGCAAAACTAGGGGTAAAATTTCCCGCTAAATTTAGCTTAATAATTCCGCCACCAAATTTAGTGAAAATATTTCCCTCCCCTCCTTCTTAAGTGCTGCGTTCTAATTTGGCGTTACAGAGATTTGTAAACGTCTTTCATTTTAGGGCGCAGCTCTTAGGCGCCCATCACCGGCGGCCGGCGTCGCCGTCGTCGGTGTCGGCGTCGGCGTAACCGTGCGCTGTATTATAGGACGTTTCCCATAATAACGTCACACGTAACGTCACGTGTGACGAGGGTTACCCTCGTGGGGATTACTAGGGTTACCCTCACGAGGGTTACCCTCACAAGGGTTATCCTCAGAAGGGTCGCGAGGGTTACCCTCGTGAGCGTCACGAGGCTAACGACACGACGTTACCCTCGTGACGTCACACGTGACGTCACGTGTGACTTTATTATAGGAGACAAATAGCGTATAATGTCACGTGTGACGTCACGTTACGTCAAACGCATCTAACATTACCAATATTCCCACTAAATTTAGCAGGGAAATATTTCTGCTAAGTTTGGCGGAAAAATATTCCCGCTATATTTACCCCCGTGACCTCACGTGTGACGACACATGTGACGTCGCACGTGACGCGACGTGTGACGTCACGAGGGTAAAAGTTTCTCGCTAAATTTAGCACGGAAGGAAGAGGGCAATTCCTCCCCTCCGTACCCTCCCTTTTTCTTCTTCAAGTGTTGCGCTCTCATTCGGCGTTACACGAAATTGTAATCGATCTGTCGTTTTTTTTTAAACTTTATTTTATATCTTAGTGCACACCTCTTAAAGGTTCCCAGAGGAAGTTTCTGTGATAGCCTAAATATGGCGATAACTCACTCTGCGGACTCTGAGCATCCTAGAAAACCCTGAATCATAACGATACACGGTTGATTTCCCTATTTAAAAAAAGCAATCCAAGATCGCAACACACCGATTTCATCTCCGGCGATGGGAAGAGCATGTTCCGGAACCAGAACCACTGTCAATCAATAGCAAGAGAATGATCCTCGCCTCTCCGAGCGGTGGAGCTGCGGAGTGATATCTCGAATACGCGCGGACCACGATTGTTTCCAATAGAGCCCGGACCACGATTCAACCCAGCGAGCGCTCGAGCGCGCACTCGGGAGCTGACAACCAAACACATCACTTCCGAAAAAAAAAATCAGTGTTGTTTTTTAGACGATTAATGCAGTATTCTGTTCCATCTGAAATAATTTTTTAAACATTTTTTTGCTCATACTTGTTTCTATCATATACAAAATCATATATATATTGTAATAAAAGCATTTACAATCTCAACAAAATTTCACGTTTACATGGGTCACATGCCGTCCTGGATTCTGGCACAATGCTCCTACAATCGCCGACAATAATTTCGATCTGTGGTTTCTTTTCTAATAGGAAAATTGACCGCGCATCGTTGACATTTATGGATTTCTAGGATGCTTAGAGCCCGCAGAGTGAGTTATCACCATATTTAAGTGATCTCAGAAACCCCCTACTGCAACGGAATTTCGGCCCTTCAGAGCTACACTCTTAGAAAAAGGGTCAGTATAGTCCTCCCTAAAGGGAGAAAAGCTCTTGAGACACATATGTCCTTTCAGAAAGAAAGAAACTTTCGTCCCCAAAGCAGGGGAGAAAAAGTTCCTCCGTCGCCTGCATCTCATTATGGTGGCCAGGAATCGAGCAAATCGAGCTCAATAAGGCTTAACGAGAACACTAAGTCTATTGTACGGAGCGAGAGGTGCAGCAAATAAAAACGTAACGCGAGCTTTCCGCGAACTGTATTTATTTCCGAAGCCGGCTTCCCCCTGCAGGTAAAGAAACTTACGTTTCGAAAGCATGCAGTCACTCCGTCTTCTCATCGTCAGCACTTCGATGTTAAACAGAGAAACCGGCACCCAGTTCGCACACTTCATGTCTTACCTTTGCTATTTCTCGAGCCACAATTCCTTCGTCAACCGTAGCGTCAACCGCACATCACGGAGGAGTGGTAAACCATTCGTTCGCAAAACCAAAAGCCGCTCTCAAAAAAGCAAATCCGAAGCAGCCTCCTGGCTCATTTCAGCACGGTAACAAGAAATTATGGCGTAGCCACGTAGCGTAAAAGGAGGTTTAATGCTTGCCACCAGATGGCAAGGTCAAGCAGAGTAATCGCAAGTAGTTAGGCTAGGTGGCGCTAGGTACAGCCCAAGTCATGTTCTACAAAAAATATTTTTATTTTCTCACGCTATCATTGCGCTTCGGGAACCTCTATTACGCCACATGTAGACACATTACGCATTCGACACGCATCAGCCTATCATACATCCAGCGCATACACATGCATCGCACATACAAACATCAATACAACAGCACACTATACCCGATCCCTACTCGCGAGGTCTGAGTTTCTGTCTTTTATACTGGTCGTTTTGAACGTACGGAATTTCTCGGTGACTCCCTAAGCAATCAAAAATATTTCTAGCATGTTGATTTTTTTCCAGCAATGTCATACATCTGAGAGTATTTTTAATGGCTCAGGAGATGGATCTCTTATTAAAAAGAAAACGCTCGATCATGCCGTAAATATTTGAAAGCCAATAAATCGAGCCCCTCCAATGCGGTTCAAAGCCATGAGTTTGTTTCCCCGCACGGCACTTCGTAGCCAGTATTTCTATTGTTGTGTTTGTCTTTCTATTTGTGCTGTTCGTGCACGGCTGCAACTGCTGTCTTGAATTAATCTCTGCAGAGCGGATATTCACTCAGCTGGAAGTGATGCTTCACGGGCAGAGAGATTGCTTTTCGATCAACTTGAATGCACTCAAAGCCGCGACTTGCGGCAGGTGTTAAGTGTACGGAGCTACGCCGTGGCGAGCTCGGAAACTTCTTGCGCTCATCCCATCGCGCCACTTGGAGGGCAGGTTCTCCAGGAACCGTAGTATATTTAAACAGCAAAATAAAGGATAACTTTTTTCGATTTTACCTGTTTTTTTTTAATGCTGAAAACCCACCGTAAATATACGTACTTTCCGTCATAATTTTGTACTGTTATGTCTTTTCCTCAGAGCGCAATTGCTCTCGGGGACCGACAGTCACACTGGCTACTGTACGATAGGAGCTTACCGTTCAGACCAGCGTTCCAACATGACTATTCGCACGTCGATCGACTGCACCTAATTCCTGAAGTGGCCTTAACCTCTTTAATGTAAAGCGGAATGTCAATCTGCGACACCCCGCCCCCTCCGATCACGGCCCGACCAGCGGCATCGATGCCCGACAGTTTACGTCATATCATCTTGTTGTTACACCACTGATACGCGAACACACGGTCACATCGGCGATAATTCCAGTCTTCTGTTCACTACGCACAACACTGCCATCACGATGTTGCTGCTATGTTGCTGACACGCAGAAATACAGAACCACGTTGAACGCCGGTTCGCACTCGGCACGGGAAAACAGAACCGAACTCAGCATGGAAGGCACCCAGGCAGCCGGCAGGAAAACCTGCCTGCCTTGGACGCAGTTCCTGCGATTTCCATCACGTCGAAAACGTAGACACAGTTCCGCGTGGTTCCGCTACTGTAGGACCCCGTGGGTACAGTAATCCAGAAACGGCTACCTTACCCAGTGTACGTAGCGCTGCTGGCACTGCTCCGGAACTTCGCTGTTTCTAGCGGCTTCGTTTGCTCGTTTGATAAAATTAGTGGTAAAAACGTCAATGCAATCGAAATGTTCTGCACGTTTGGACTAGAAGACGGAATTACAGGCGGCCTTCGCTACCGCTGAAGCTCAATCAACTCAACAACATTTATTTAACAACGTCCGCGACCTGCTCGAAAAACGAAACCGGAAGAAGCTGAGTCGGGAGGGCGAAAGCTTTCTCCCGTCTGCCTGGAGAAGGAGGAAAGCGTCTCGTTCCTCCCTTCTCCTCGTGTCCACTAATGGACGCGTCAGTAGAAGGGAGGAAGACGGGCCGTTGCTACCTTTTCCCTCCATTTTTTCTTACAGTGTAGTCTTCTGCAAGGTAGCCAATTGGGCGAGTTGGTAAACGTTATACATAATGAAAACCGCTCAAACAACAAAGACGGAATGAAGACAACAAACACGACAGGACGAAGTTGATCTCGCAACTAAAGTTTTATTAATAAAATCAACAGAAAGAAAACAACGTAGGCGACACTGATTACATACAAACACCCACTTGTTTATCAGGCATCACACAATCTTCGGAGCTGGAACGGTCCACACACCGCTATTTATATTAGGTCGCAAAAAAAAAAACACCTCTTTATCTGACAGAGCTACCGACGGCGCCAAGTCAAGCTGTCGAGAAGTGAATCCCGGACAAAAGCTCAACGGACAAAAGCTCACCGGACGAAAGCTCACCCATTTTTTCACAGACCCGGACAAAAGCTCACCAGGTGAAAATGTCATGTTGGTCTTATGGGATACTACAACAAAATTTCGGCGCTTATTTTTTGGTCTAGATGGGCTCAAAGGTGCAGTATCACATAGGACACACCAGTATCCTGTTAAAAAAGACACGAAAAGGAATTTTGAAACGAATTAGGGGACTAGCAAAGAGCACCTGGTGGATGTCGCTAAAGCCTCGCTTGTAATGCAAGTCTAGGAACCTTGACAGGTAGTGACGGTATCTGTCTCGGCCCCGGTCACCACGAGAGAAGAGGGGAAAAGGAACTCCCCTCTCCCCGATAATCTCTTGTGTGCCCAGAAGTCGCTACTGTCCCTCTACACGATTATAGAAGATTAACCCGTCACTCAAAGTTCATACAAAAGCAGGCGCTTCGGTGGCGGGAACGGCTAGGACATCCTCTCGACGTCAGCCTCGCCGCAGCTCTGCTCGTCCCGAGACAAACTACGTCACGGTTGCGGCGGTTATAAACGGCCAGAGATGGCCGTTTATAACGAAAAATACAGCCCCCATGCTCAAAATACAAACGTACGATTGTCATTTACGGATAGTGTGGATCATATTGAACCTATTTTTGAACACTACGGGTTATGTCAAATTTCGTTGAAGTATCCCTTTAAAACAGAAACTTGAAAAGAAAAAAAATCTGGAAAGCAAGGTTTGAACGGAAATCTCATGTCTGTTCAACTGAACTCGACGTAAGTGTAAGCTAGCAGAAGGTACATAAAAAGCTATCTTCTGAAAGCTTAATGTTAGCCGCCGAATTTTTCGTAAAGAACATAGCTACTTTAGAGATAATTCTTTTAGCGAAAGATGAAACTTGACACTTAAACTTGCGTCATTTTTTCATTTATAAGATAAATCTCGGGACGTTGGGCAAACAACCTGCACGTACAAGTTTACAAAGCAGCATAGCAGAACGAGCTTCCCGAAAAAATGAATTGCCAATATGTGACGAAAGAAATAAACCTCCCAATTGCACGAAATTTGTAGTCTCTTAAACAAACGCGGATAATGCAGAATACACAAACAAAAAAAAGTACACGAACGACATTGCATCTGCATACCAGTAACGCCCATTATGCAGGGATAATTACTTCCGTGTTCCAATTTCTTCGATCACACGCCCTCACCTACTTCGTTGCTTTCTTTTATGTGCGAAGAGCGCTCCTTTGGTACTCTTTTGTAATGTAGAACAATGGAGAACACGAACTATCATTTTCTTATCATATATTGTGGATTCCAGGGTACGCTTCTTGTTTTATGCACTTCGGGCGAGGCTTTCTCGTTCTAATGCCGCAGACCTGTTGAGAATATTCTGCGTAGTCTTCCATAACATACGCGTGAAGCGTACTTACGAATAATAAAACGAAACGCTAAAAGCCACATATATAGAAATTAAAAACGGGCAGATGAAAAACACGTACAGTCCAATGCAATACGGAAGCCCCATTCGCCTATTCGTTGTATGCGTTGGTGTTAAGCCCATACATGTTAGACACATATAATTTTGAGGAAAGGTAATGAAAAAGGGTAAATTAATTTTTTTGTACGAAGAAATGTTCTCCGTATCAACGCGAATCCATCAGATCCACTGTAAAATCCATTCTCTAATGGGTCTTTCATGTTGCTGGAAGGTGTACATTTAGTTTTCGACTGACTTTCAAATTTTGCTCTAAAGCCGTATGCCAAGCCCAGCTTTTTTTTCTTTTTCTTTTTCTTTTTTTACAGGCGTTACAAGCGCGAGACAATTATTAATCGCAACCATTGAGAGAGTTGAAAACCAATTTTCCGTAAAATGAGCGCGATTTTTTTCTCCCTCTCGGGCATTACATTGTTCTCACGTCCATGATTATCGTTCCCATTCACTGGGATTGTGATTTAAAATAGGTGTAAGAAACACGTATTCCGAAAACAATTCTGGTGCATGGGTCAAACGACGTGGTTTAGAGAGCTTTTAGCAAATCGCCGACCTGAGTTACGAAAGAGGTTGAGGAGGTAGGGGATCAAAAAGAATGTGCTCCGCTGCGTAAAACAATCCCTTCCCCCTCTCCATCACCCCCCCCAACCCCCAAGAAAAAAACAGAAGAAAAAATACTTGTCAATTGCATTGAACTGACAAGCCCGGTGTGAAATCGGAAGCCGCCAAACGACTGGCAGTTTCCACCTTTTCCGCATGGCGGCGCCCCGCGGGTGATAAACTGGGTCACGTGCTGCATAAACTGGCCTTAAAGCAGGAAAGCCGAACCCCAGGAGACTGCACGAGGCTTACATTCGGAGTATACGACGGTTGGGATAACCCGCGAAGAGACAGATGCAAGAAGCATTGCAGTAAGCAAAGGAAAATAAGAAACCAAGTTTCGTCGAAGTTACTGTTGGGAATACCGAGACGGCGGAGCGCGAGATGAGGGTTCTCTGCTGCATTCCGTAGACGCCCGGAGTGGTTCGGCTCTTGAAGGTGGGTACGCACCACGCTAATGCGGCGCAACTCGATTCACGGCGTCAGGAAAGGAAGGGTAAACGAAAGTGAAAAGAAAAAGAGAAGGTGAAAGCGAGAACTCACCTCGAAAAGTTTGAGGCAAGAAGAGGTTTGCTGGTCGAACTGTCTAACGCTTTTCTTCATTAGGGCCTTGCTTTCTTGAGATTTCTTGATTTTCTTTTTCTTTCTTATATTGGACGGCGTAGACAAATGCTACCTGCTATATTTCCCGTGATTTGGTAAAAACTAATTGTGGCATGAACGAGTTGAAATTCTGTAGCGTCTCACTTTGTGGAATAAAATCCGTTTTGTTAAAATGGGTAAAAAAAACTGCTTGAATAGACTTACGATAATGGGGAACGTCAGAAATTATTGAACTCCGACAACCCCTGTTACTTCAGATTTCTTTTTACGAAGCAGAAAAAAAACGATAGTTAATTCAAAACCAAACTATCGTTAAACATATAAAAATTAAAAGTTACTCAACCTAATATTATTCATATTTTTGTTCGTAAGTACACAAAATGAAAGCTTTAAAGCATGCTGGGCCCTTTTCTTTATGAATATTGATTTCTTTTTTTATATAAATGCTCGTTAAGTTTTCAGTAGGGTGACGAGAGGACTACATTCGAGCTTGCAACAACATACAGTGCGCATCAAACCTAACTGCTGGCGACGTTGTCTACCATACCCATGCAAAATTGACTTTAAGACAAACTACAGAATACGGTTCCTGATGCTCGTCCACTTGATTAGGAGTAAGTCTAATTAACACCTGAAAATCTCATACACGTCTATATTTGTCTCTTATTCAGGCTTATTTATTTAATCTCCATGATTTATTAGTTATTACTTCGTTTCTAAAAGTAAGTTTGGCTTAAGCCTTTTATGTCTCCCCAATTTACATATCAGTTATTCTTGCCCCGATCCTTATTAACTCATGTTTTCAAACTTCCGTGGGTATTTCGCAATTAACACCTTTCAGATTATAAATGTTTCCTCCCATATACACCTTTCCAAAAACGCTTCCAGGCCGCCGCCATGTTGCTGATGCTGATGCAGCTAGTCAGAGCCATATATAGGGGAAGAGTTTGGCCATCTATTGTCCTCGGTGAACCCAGGCGGACCCTTGGCTCCTCCCACCGGCGTTGACGTTCGCCCTAGCAACCGCGTGGCAACGACGAACGCGCTGGACACGACGCGCTCCTGTCCACCATTTTTGTTCTCGTTCCCCGTACGCGCGCGTAGGCTAAGCTGGAGTTTACCGGCTCCTTGATTTGCTGAGCTTTTATTTTGATTTCCAACACGAAAATGGTTTGCTGCTGTGCCGTTGGGTGCTCTAACAGCAGCCGTGACGGCTTTCGCTTGTTTACTATTCCGAAAGAAAAAAAACGACGGAAAGTCTGGCTAACAAAAATAAAGCGCGACAAGTGGACGCCGACGGCAGGTTCCCGACTTTGTGAGGTAAGAATGTTTTCATTTATTCCAAAACTTTTCCACTATGGAAATGATCGTCCGTGCCGTGCGTGATCGCATCTACAGGTATGATCACGCACGGTACGAATTTATAAATAATTGTCAATAGCATTGATCTGGTCATACATGCAGTTCAAACTTTGGCTCAACTCAAGAAAAGTGAAACATAATTATAGTTCGTTGCAATCAATTGATAAGCATGTGGGATCACTAAAGCTACGACCCTTGTTTGTTGCATCAAGATATACGAGCACATGGAATTTAAACCAAACAAAACGGCAAAGTTAATTCTAATTATGTGCATTTCTGATGCTCACTATCTGCAACTTCTAAGGGGCCGGTTATGACAGCCCTGTTTAGACTAGTAACTGCTAAATAAATTTAAAGTTTTAAGTTGTCCTGGATTTAATGTACATGAAGCAACTGTGCATGTAAATGTTAATTATAGGGCATTGAGGTACAAATCATATTTTTCTAGGCACACTTTCAAGAATCGGAGTATGAGCAAAATCGCGCAGATGGTTGGAGAAAACTGAAGCAGACTGCCATTCCAACAGTGTTTGCACATTCTTCTAAACCTAAGAGAAGGAAATCTCCAATGATGCGAAATGCTCCATTACCAAAGGTAAGTATACCACATACCAGGTGTATTTTTTTTATTCGTTCAAATGTACCACATGCAGAATAAAAAAGAAGAGTGACATTAGGATACTTTTAATTTTGCCATTTGCTTACCCGACTTGGGGGACACTAAGAACAAGGTTGTTTGTGCAGTTAGGCGGCTAGGTGCAGTTAGGTGAAGCAGCTCAGCGGCTCTGCTCTGCAGAGCCGCTGAGCTGCTTCGAGCATCAACAGGGTGCCAACATGGTGAGTCGAGTGAACTAATAAGCTTGTCTGTCATGTGTTGTGACCTCTTTTTCTTTCTTACAAGGAGACAAGCCCTTCTCAGGCACTTTCAGTCTGCTCTGCTGAGCCGCTGGGCTGCTTCGAACCTCAACAGGGTGCCAACATGGTGAGTCGAGTGGACCTGTAAGCTTGCCTGTCATCTGTCGTGACCTTCTTTTTTCTTACAAGGAGACGAGCCCTTCTCAGGTACCCTCATGCCTGCTCCGCAGAGCCGCTGAGCTGCTTCAAGCATCAACAGGGTGCCAACATGGTGAGTCGAGTGAACTTGTAAGCTTGTCTGTCATGTGTTGTGACCTCTTTTTCTTTCTTACAAGGAGACAAGCCCTTCTCAGGCACTTTCAGCCTGCTCTGCTGAGCCGCTGGGCTGCTTCGAACCTCAACAGGGTGCCAACATGGTGAGTCGAGTGGACCTGTAAGCTTGTCTGTCATCTGTCGTGACCTTCTTTTTTCTTACAAGGTGACGAGCCCTTCTCAGGTACCCTCATGCTGCTCTGCAGAGCCGCTGAGCTGCTTCAAGCATCAACAGGGTGCCAACATGGTGAGTCGAGTGAACTTGTAAGCTTGTCTGTCATGTATTGTGACCTCTTTTTCTTTCTTACAAGGAGACAAGCCCTTCTCAGGCACCTTCAGCCTGCTCTGCTGAGCCGCTGGGCTGCTTCGAACCTCAACAGGGTGCCAACATGGTGAGTCGAGTGGAACTGTAAGCTTGTCTGCCATCTGTCGTGACCTTCTTTTTTCTTGCAAGGTGACGAGCCCTTCTCAGGTACCCTCATGCTGCTCTGCAGAGCCGCTAAGCTGCTTCAAGCATCAACAGGGTGCCAACATGGTGAGTCGAGTGAACTTGTAAGCTTGTCTGTCATGTATTGTGACCTCTTTTTCTTTCTTACAAGGAGACAAGCCCTTCTCAGGCACCTTCAGCCTGCTCTGCTGAGCCGCTGGGCTGCTTCGAACCTCAACAGGGTGCCAACATGGTGAGTCGAGTGGAACTGTAAGCTTGTCTGCCATCTGTCGTGACCTTCTTTTTTCTTGCAAGGTGACGAGCCCTTCTCAGGTACCCTCATGCTGCTCTGCAGAGCCGCTAAGCTGCTTCAAGCATCAACAGGGTGCCAACATGGTGAGTCGAGTGAACTTGTAAGCTTGTCTGTCATGTATTGTGACCTCTTTTTCTTTCTTACAAGGAGACAAGCCCTTCTCAGGCACCTTCAGCCTGCTCTGCTGAGCCGCTGGGCTGCTTCGAACCTCAACAGGGTGCCAACATGGTGAGTCGAGTGGACCTGTAAGCTTGTCTGCCATCTGTCGTGACCTTCTTTTTTTCTTGCAAGGTGACGAGCCCTTCTCAGGTACCCTCATGCTGCTCTGCAGAGCCGCTGAGCTGCTTCAAGCATCAACAGGGTGCCAACATGGTGAGTCGAGTGAACTTGTAAGCTTGTCTGTCATGTATTGTGACCTCTTTTTCTTTCTTACAAGGAGACAAGCCCTTCTCAGGCACCTTCAGCCTGCTCTGCTGAGCCGCTGGGCTGCTTCGAACCTCAACAGGGTGCCAACATGGTGAGTCGAGTGGAACCTGTAAGCTTGTCTGTCATCTGTCGTGACCTTCTTTTTTTCTTGCAAGGTGACGAGCCCTTCTCAGGTACCCTCATGCTGCTCTGCAGAGCCGCTGAGCTGCTTCAAGCATCAACAGGGTGCCAACATGGTGAGTCGAGTGAACTTGTAAGCTTGTCTGTCATGTATTGTGACCTCTTTTTCTTTCTTACAAGGAGACAAGCCCTTCTCAGGCACCTTCAGCCTGCTCTGCTGAGCCGCTGGGCTGCTTCGAACCTCAACAGGGTGCCAACATGGTGAGTCGAGTGGACCTGTAAGCTTGTCTGTCATCTGTCGTGACCTTCTTTTTTTCTTACAAGGCGACGAGCCCTTCTCAGGTACCCTCATGCTGCTCCGCAGAGCCGCTGAGCTGCTTCAAGCATCAACAGGGTGCCAACATGGTGAGTCGAGTGAACTTGTAAGCTTGTCTGTCATGTATTGTGACCTCTTTTTCTTTCTTACAAGGAGACAAGCCCTTCTCAGGCACCTTCAGCCTGCTCTGCTGAGCCGCTGGGCTGCTTCGAACCTCAACAGGGTGCCAACATGGTGAGTCGAGTGGACCTGTAAGCTTGTCTGCCATCTGTCGTGACCTTCTTTTTTTCTTGCAAGGCGACGAGCCCTTCTCAGGTACCCTCATGCTGCTCTGCAGAGCCGCTGAGCTGCTTCAAGCATCAACAGGGTGCCAACATGGTGAGTCGAGTGGACCTGTAAGCTTGTCTGTCATGTATTGTGACCTCTTTTTTTCTTACAAGGAGACGAGCCCTTCTCAGGCACCTTCAGCCTGCTCTGCTGAGCCGCTGGGCTGCTTCGAACCTCAACAGGGTGCCAACATGGTGAGTCGAGTGGACCTGTAAGCTTGTCTGTCATGTGTTGTGACCTCTTTTTCTTTCTTACAAGGAGACGAGCCCTTCTCAGGCACCTTCAGCCTGCTCTGCTGAGCCGCTGGGCTGCTTCGAACCTCAACAGGGTGCCAACATGGTGAGTCGAGTGGACCTGTAAACTTGCCTGTCATCTGTTGTGACCTTCTTTTTTCTTGCAAGGCGACGAGCCCTTCTCAGGTACCCTCATGCTGCTCCGCAGAGCCGCTGAGCTGCTTCAAGCGTCAACAGGGTGCCAACATGGTGAGTCGAGTGTAACTTGTAAGCTTGTCTGTCATGTATTGTGACCTCTTTTTCTTTCTTACAAGGAGACAAGCCCTTCTCAGGCACTTTCAGCCTGCTCTGCTGAGCCGCTGGGCTGCTTCGAACCTCAACAGGGTGCCAACATGGTGAGTCGAGTGGACCTGTAAGCTTGACTGTCAAGTATCGTGACCTTCTTTTTTCTCTTACAAGGAGACGAGCCGTTCTCAGGTACCCTCAGCCTGCTCTGCAGAGCCGCTGAGCTGCTTCGAGCATCAACAGGGTGCCAACATGGTGAGCCGAGACGCCTCCTGAACTTGCCTGTCATTCTTCTTTTACAAGATGGCAAGCACTCTCCATGTGGTAGCTTATGGGTCTATTCTATACTAGAATATGTTCTCAAAATATTTAACCATGGTTTCAGGTGACAACTTCCATCCCAACTGATGTTTTGACGAAGCTCCACAAGAGAATTGCGGAGCTGGAGGCGGAAGACCGATGCTTAAAACAAAAGCTTCGCAAGCTAACATCCGAGAAGCAGCATTTCCATTCAGCCCTTTCAAAGGTCTTCAACAAGGATCAGCTACAGTCACTCTCTCGTTTATCAAACAAAGGAAGCAAGTGGGACGCAGAGACTATAAAAAAATGTCTGCAGATCCACTTTGCTTGTGGCTCAACAGGATATCACCTGCTACTTGATCAAGGCCAGCCAATGCCTAGTGCAAGGACTCTCAGGCGAAGCATTGAAAGTAAGTTTATATATTTTACGATAAATTAGTTGGATCTCTGACATCTTTTATGAATCATTACAGCCATCAAGTTCAGGCCTGGAATTCTCAGTGAAGTCTTTCAACTTCTGAAAGCCAAGGTTCTCCATCTCAATGAAAAGAAAGGAAATGTGTCCTAATGATTGACGAAATGGCAATTGTTGAGAGAATAGAATATGATTCTGGCACAGAATCAATTCTCGGGTTTACAAATCTTCCTATGCCTGGAACAACTGGCTCGCATGCAGCGTCACATGCCCTTGTCTTCATGATTGGAGGCGTTTCATCTAGGTGGAAGCAAGTCGTTGCCTACTACTACACTGGTAAGTTCTTTCAAGTCAGTTCAGCGAAGCTGGTTTGTTTTGATATGATATGCCCTACTAACATTACAAGATGTACGAGTAAATGAATATCCTTGATTTCAAATTTGGCACTCAAATACCAATTTTATTATTGTGAGTACATACTTACCTTCCTCTTTATATGAGCGGTGCTTCTACAACAATGCATTAAAGCGCTTGGGGGAAGTAGCAGGACACAAATGAGTTTTACACTTGGATGTATTTAATAATTCAACCTTTAAGAATTTACTAACTACTAAATGAGACAAACTATATTGCATATTCATTTACATGTCATTAATTGTTGGCTGCCTTTTATCTGAATGAGCTCACTGTCATTGGAGTAACCATTTTATTGGGCTTGATCCCTTTCAGGTGACTCCTTCAGTGGCATTGATGCCGGGAAGATTGTTGACAACATTTTGGAAAAGTGTTTCGGCCTTGGACTTGACGTAATTGCCGTAACTACCGACATGGGGCCTGGAAACAGAGGCATGTGGAAACACTTTGGAGTGAACGCTGGGAAGTACAGTGTGGTCCAAAACTCTATCGCAAGCCCTAACAACCAGAATGAGCGAATAGCGTTTCTAGCTGACGTGCCACATATTGTCAAAAATCTCAACGGGCACCTTGTTCGTGGACAGACTATAACCTTACCAAAGGAGACAGTGGAGAAGTACCACCTGACGTCTGCTAAAATCTCGATTGAGCCAGTAGCTCGACTGATCGAGTTTCAGGAAAACAAGACTTATAAAATAGCACCAAACTTGAAGAAAGAGCTTCTTTCACCAGGACAATTCGACAAAATGAAGGTAAGATATTAAGTGAAGGTTTGAGTGTTGCTCTGCGAGGTCAAGCATAATCATACAAAGAGAGTAACTGGACACATTTCTCTTACAGGTGAGCAACGCACTTAAGCTGTTCAGCCACTCCACAGCCAGTGCATTGGAGTTCATGGTAATGAATTATGGATGGGAAGAGGAGGTGCTCACAACAGCGTGGTTTCTACAAAGGGTCAACCACTGGTTTGACCTGATGTCAAGCAGGCATCCAATAATGGCGCTTAGTCTGCTCAACATGACAAAGTACAAGGAGGCACTAGAGTTCTTGTCGGATTTCAAAGACATGTTCTTGGCATTGAAGATTGGCGACGGCAATTTTAAACCAGTTCAAACTGGTGTAGCTCTCTCCACAACGTCAGTTTTGCAGCTGCAGGATAGGCTCCTCCACAAGGAAGGGTACACATTTGTACTGACATCTCGCTTCACACAGGACAGTCTCGAGAACTTCTTCTCTACCGTGCGGCGTCGAAACCCCATCCCCACACCCCTAGAATTCAAGACTGCCCTGAGGATAATCACTCTGTCTCAGTACCTGAAGCATGTTAGCTCAAGCTCTTACGAATGCGACGATGGAGCGTTTTACCTTGCTGATTTGACTGACTCCCAGCCCATGGACAGCTTGCAAGAGTGCCAGGATGCGCAAGAACTTCAGGAAGAATGTGAAATGCCTGCAATGGAGCTTGCAGACAAGAATGCATTTATTTACTTTGCTGGGTATATCGTTTCACGGGTTTTGAAGAACGATGTTACATGTGATGTTTGTGCAGCAGCAGTACAAACTGAAGAGAGCTCCAAGCCGGAGTACACTCAGCTACAAGACATAAAAGACTACAAACCAGGGGCCCTTACTCGTGTTTCGGACAGTGTGGCAGAAATGCTTCTGAAGTGTGAAGGCGTCTTCAAGGGAGAGATTGAAAAGCTGATCCACCAAGAGAATATCTGGACAACACTGTCTGCTGCAATGAAGACCACCTGCAGGAAAATCAACTTGCCAGAATGCCATGAAATCAAAGAAAAGCTGATCAGGCGTTTCAGCCGGGCCAGGATTCGATTTTATGTGAAGGAGAGCACCCGGAAGGCAGCTGAGAAAAGGAGCGCAAAGAAGTGCTCATCCAGCAAGTCAATGGCTGCACCGCGTCGGATTTAGTCAATCGCAAAGCTCGAGCATAGGTTTCTTATTAAACATGCCACTTGGGGAAAGTTCTGGGCTGGTTCTGGGCAGATGAACTGGAATGTCTAGTTAGGACCGGATAGCATTTGAGCATGTTTTGACGGTTTAGAATAAATGGTATTTGATGTATAAACAAGCCTGGTTTTTGTCTCCAGATCGAGCTAAATTAGACTAGCGTTCTCTAACACCCAGGCACGACAAGTTTGTATTGTAGTCTGCCACTCAAAAAGTTGCATACAGCAATATCTGTCATTACTGAAAGCCCCCGTTTGAAGCAAGAAAAACGCATGCATGACGAGATCATCTCATTTAAAAATATGCTACACATGCCATTTGGCACATATCGCGAAGAAATCCTGCTCATAAGCAAGGTTGCAAATAACCATCTCGGGCGAATAGCTTTAGCTCTCTTTCAAATTTTAATTTACAATCGCTCATAGTTTCGGTGGAAGGGCGTTTCGTAGATTTCGTAGCAAACGCGGGCGCACCTCACATATCTCATGTCGCCGACGCGCGATCGCGCGTCGGCGCTCGCTCACGCGAGTATTCCGCCAAGAACTTGTCAACTGCGTCGGAAATTTAAATCGTCGTACCCCGACATCAAAACCAACAGATATGAACGGTCTCAACTAGAGCTGTATAAACAACGAGCGTTTTATTCCAGTGGAAATTTCGCGGCACACCGAGCGCGGAGTCTGACCGAGCGTAAGCAATTTTTATGAACCGGGCAGCGTCACGGCGGTCACGGCACGTACGGGCGGAGAATAAACAAGGTTGCCGTGGAACTGATTAAACATGGCTCTCGTATAAACACCACAGAGATTAAATGCCGTAAAACACTGACGAAAGCAGAAATCAAAACGACCATACATTGGCAGTCGCCGAGAGCAGCGTATACGGGCGTAGTCGTCCGGCGTGGGTAAGAACAAAAATGGCGGAGTGGGGCGTGCCCGCGACGCTAGCGTGACGTGGCTGACGAGCTGTCAAGCGGGCCACGCCTCTTGGCCAAACTCT
>JAZHYW010057093.1:0-28160 GCA_037355805.1 Ixodes ricinus | reverse complement strand
TATTATTATTAAGTCGGGGGAGACTCCCGGTTTGGAGGGACTCGCCTCAAACGATGACCAAAAACGAACAAAACCAAACGCCCCAAGGACACTCTTGGGTATCCTTGGGGCGTTCTGCTGACAACGACCTCGACTTCCGGCTTCTGGTGTATTATCGTTTGGCTTGCGTGAGCCTGTATGCCGCCTCCTCTTCGTACCTTCACGCCCTTTCGCGACATTCGTTGCGTCCACAGGTTACCCGACTCCTTTTGATCTAAAGGGCGTTTAATTTAATTCAAGTGCCATCCAATTTATTTAAAGCGCCATTCAATTTAGCTCAAGCAGCATCCAATTTAATCCCAGTGCTACCCAATTTGATCCCGGAGTCAGTGAATTTAATCCCAATATATAGATGCACTTATTCGTCTTTAGTGGTCGTGTTTCGCTTACACTGTTTTTAACATAGAGTAATATTACAGCGCAGCTGTTTATGGCTAGGGTGCCGTGGATTTTTCGAGTGCGTCAGCAAAAACTCAGGTCCCGAATTTGATGCAAAATGCTTCATTCTATGCAAAAGCTTATAGGTTTCATCACTTGGATATGCATTTTCAGTA
The DNA here is from genome assembly GCA_037355805.1 of Ixodes ricinus. Taxonomy (NCBI): domain Eukaryota; kingdom Metazoa; phylum Arthropoda; class Arachnida; order Ixodida; family Ixodidae; genus Ixodes; species Ixodes ricinus. Next base: position 27,567 of record JAZHYW010057093.1, on the reverse strand, counting down.
GATCAGTTTTCAATAGGCACCATTATCAAGATGAGTCGACTTTTTACGTAGATAATAAAGGTTTTTCAAATATTTGCCGCTGTACGACCGGCGTCGGCCATGTCTACGCCCGCACCACCATTTCTTAGTTGTCGTTCCAAGTCCCGCTTGCGTGCCTAGTTTCCTTTCCTTCCGCTGTCCCGGGGTAACGGTCCCGTCGCGCTTGTTCGCTTTCCGTCGGGTGGCCGCCACGTCGCGCGTGTCTAGTTTCCTCCGGCTCCTCGGGGCGGGGGATAGTAGTCCACGCGAATGTATATAAATAAATGTGTTCGTAGCTTTGTTCGAAATTGTGTGTCACGTCTGTGTCATGAGCGAAACTGCTTCGCTGGTCATCCACGTTCACAGAGTGGAATGGCTCACGAGTTCTTCTTTATAGAACTAGATTTCGTTACGGACAACTGATATTTTGATCACTATCTCGATCTCTTGGAGTTACTAGTCGCACGATTGACGAGGCTTAATATGTTGATTACCCTGTTTCTAACATGAAGTTATTAGTAATGCACTCGACTTTATTTTTGCTGAATTTGAGTTTGCTTACTCTTCCATATTACTTCGAGTTATTATTGACACAGTTCAAATTATATAAGTACAATAGCATTTTGTGATTGCTCTTTTGATTACTTCGCGCTATTATTGACAGCAAATGGCTTCAATTAAAGCTTTAGTTGACGTGTGGCTTCCGCTTCTAATTATTTGGAACCTATTAACACCACAATTAACGTAATAAAAGCACTACAATAATTTTCGATTGTTCTCTCGATTACTTAAAGAATTATTCTCAAAATTATAACAAGGTGGAAGCTCGTTTGACTTGGTTACTTTTTGGTTAGATAGCTATTATTAACGCGCATAACTTCATAGAAGCAACATTTTGTTCCTCAGACAATTATTTTGAATTATTGACAAATCCGACTTCAAATAGATTAAAGCTAAGATTTGGATTACTCCTTTCATTACGCCATGTTACTGTTCATCCAATTGGCTTTAAAATAACTCAGTTACTTAGTGGCTAATTTTTATCATTTCCCAGGCATATTAAACATACAACTGAGTTTACATAAGCATTATTGACATCTTGATTACGTCAAGAGCTTCTAGGAACCCGTTTGACTTTATGTTGGTGTATTCTACAGATTACACGCTCTTGTTATTATTTCGATCTTCTATACAGCCAAGCATTGGGGGGGAGGGGGGCCAGACCGCCCCGAGTGAAGCACTTTGATTTACTATTGACCCAATGGAATTTCACTCGGCCTAATCGAAATCATGGTCAGTGAATACTTTCAGCAAATAATACACCAACTGATTTATTGAAATGGTTTTGTTTAAAAAATTTCTAACAATTTTTAAATGTAAAATTAGCATTTCAACAACATGGTTTTCTTCTCTGGAAGGTCTGTTGAAGACAGTCTAATGTAATTTCTAGAGTTATTTTTGCCTATTACCGATCAGCGTGGGCTGGGGGATGCCGTATACTTTGATCCAGTCCAAGGCGTTTAACCTAATGAATCATCCAATTCTTGTACATAAATTGGGGACAAATGGAGTAAATAACCACCTTTTGCAATTTCTTTTTTTCGAACTATCTGATGGAAAGAAAAAACTTCGTTCGAATATTAGGACATCATTCTAGACCTTATATGTGTTCTTCTGGTGTACCACAGGGGTCCATACTAGGGTTAATTTTATTCAAGGTTTTTATAAATGATCTGGGTTCTTGTGTCCGCCATTACCATATCTTGAAATATGCTGACAACATCAAATTGTTTAGGCAGGTGTGATCCATCTATGACTGTGAAATGCTACTCGAGGATGTCAATGATGTGCACCATTGGTGTTGCAGCAGTCGGTTAACACTAATTCGTGTACAATCTGCAGTGTCCTCTGCGTAGGGTTGAATGCACGAGAGATTTAAGAGTATATATTAATTCATCATTGTCATTCAAAGAACATGTTTCCAAAATCACAAATGCTGCCTATCGGACGCTAGGTGTTATTTCGAGAATAACGTGACGACGCTTTTGCTGCCAACGGATTTCCTCTGCGTGTCGTCTGCTTTCTTTCGCCGGTCGGCTACACCTTCGGACGCTGCTCCCGACGCCATCTATCGATAAGAACGTCAAACACACCCCTGCCACTCAGCTTGGTCGTCTGCGTCGCCGCCTGCCGTAGACCCTGGCAAGTTTCTTGCCCTATTTCTTACAGATAGCAAGCTCGCTTGTAAATTTAGCAAAAAAAATATTCGACCTGTGAATACACCTTTGGCGAAAAGTTTAGATTGCTACGTGCAGGCGTCAATTTTTATGGTCCATTTTAAATCGAGCCGGGTCCCTTAGGTCACCCTATATATTCATTTTGTAGTTTTCATTAGTACGTAGGAAGCTTTAATTTGGTTCGGTTGTTTGATATTGTATTGGTAGTGCAAACCAGGCAAAAATCGAAAACGTGCAAGATGTTTTTTGTGAATTTTTTATGATCGCTATATTGGCCGCAGTGTTTATTATGAGTATAACAGTCTTTTACGACGATGTGCTTGTACACTAAGCTCGAGATGACTTGAGCGCGATCTAATATTTTTGTATAAGAATGCGTTCATGGACGCATTGATGGTTCAACCCTCACCGCCAGCTATTAATATATATGTACCGCGAGTGCTTTTGAGCGTAAATCCTACTTTCTCAGTAAAAATAATCAAACTTTCCAGTCCCATGAACCGCATCCAGCATTTTTATAAAACGTTCAGTAAAACCAGCATCGACATTTTCAACTCAAGTGTTCAAGCGTTCAGGCGTTCAATAACTGATATTTAACTGTTATTCCCCCATAATATATATTATTTGTTGCATGTGCCTTAGACTTCTAGTTTGTGCTCCTTTTGACTCTGTTCATCATTACTTAGGCTACTCGCCGTTCATGAGCACGGAAAATAAATGAAGGAATGAAAGCTTAATGAAAGGTTATTATAAGCACGAGTCCCGTTATAATTACTATTTTATTACTTTGAGTTACTATTAATCCAATGGCCTTTTAATTTTGCCAAACTCACATCTTGATGACATTTGATTAACTTAATCTAAGATTCAACCAATTGATTTGTTATTCCTTTAATTGGTGTAATGATTACTATTTTGAGTACTTCAAGTTATGTTTAACTAAGTAAACTTCATATCAACCTAATTGACATATTGCCGATCTCTCTTGAATACTTAAAGTTATTATAGCACCAATTGATCTATTATGAGCTCAATTCACATTTTCATTACTCTTGGCTAACTTCGAGTTACTCTTGATATAGTTGATTTTAATCTCGACCATTTATCTCTTCTCCATTATTTCATTACTTTAATACTTTCAAACTAATTCTGCTTCGGCCTGATTGACATTTGAATTTCTTTTTATTATTTTATTACATAACTTAATTAAAACTATGATTGCCCTTTTAAATAAATTGAGGCTACCATTGACCCGACTTTATTTCATTCATCCTAATTGAAACTGTTGTGACTCACTTAATTACTTCGAGTTAATTATGATACAACCGGTGAACCGATTATGAGCGCAATTCTTAATAGTATTCCTTTGATTACTTCTGAATTTCGTTTGAAACAACGGACTTTAAGTCGGCCTCAATTAACATTGTGATCACTCTTGGATTACGTTTTTATTCATTTATTTATTTATTTATACATAATTTACATGGATTACTTTTGATTACTCCTGGTTATTACATCCAATGAACGTATTAGGTCTACTTGACATTTTGGTGACTTTTTATTATTTTGGGTTATAGCCCCAACTGCTCCATTATAACTACAATTTAATATTACTCTTTTGATTACTTCGAGTTACGTTTCACACAATGAACTTTATTTCGGCCTAATTCACATCCGGATTACTCTCTTTTTATTATCTGAGCTAATATTCAATCAAGGTCTTTAATGAGTTCAATTGACAGCTCTTCTGATTTCATTGAGTTCCTATTGAGCAAATAAACATGAATTTAGTGCACACTTCATCTGCGCTGTGGAAACACGCTATCTGTTGTGTCCTGTTTAGCCAGCCTTTACACTGGCCAGCAGTTAAGTGTGACTGAGGTCAGATTTAACTGCGAATAAAGCGGGATCCGGCCATGAACTGATCTTTTAACTTTTCCTTCTTAGCTTTAATTTTCCACTCAAAAGCGAAATGAGAAATCACGTAGTCGTGACGTGCTTGGGCCCCTGAGGCGATGGACTGCAAGCTTCCACCGTGCTTTAAGCACACCATGGAAGTATCCATTCTGAAGTGATAAGTGCTGTCAGGGCAGTCATTGGCCACGACCGAGAATATAAATATTCGTCGACGGATTGATTGTGCAGGAGAGCATACGTGCGAGTTACGCATTGCTCATGTACAATGCTGGCCTCGGCTGACGTGCTTGTGCACCGGATGCATCACAGCGAAAAGGCGGAGAACTTCGAAAGAAAGAAGCACGAAATAGTCAGCTGTATATTCAAACGTTTGGTACCAAAAAGCAGGTTGTAGTCTTTTCATGCTCGCGTACTAGTTTTATGTTGGCGCACCAAACGATATGGGATTAGTAAAACTCAATTTATCCCTGTTCAAAATTAATTACATAATCACTTTAAGGTGTCCGGGGTCTATCTTTAAACCACAATTACGCTTAAGTCTGATGAGCAGCTACTGCCAACTGTACCTTGCAGTTACAAGGGCACACTTAACTAAGTCTGACCCCAGTAACACTTAAATGCGCTAAAGGGTGTTGATGACACTTATAACCGCAAATCGCCCGCGAGCGCGAGCATTTAGCGTCCACTTGGTCTTGTTGCACGAGGAGCAGGTACGGCCGAGGTGCATATTCGCTCCTTCTCGAGTAAATTGAAACGTGGATGCGCTAGTGTGAAAATAGCCCCCAACTACTTCCGGTTCTCAACTCGACATCGGGGTTTCGTAGTATTTCCAAACCAAATATACGCGCTAATAACTGGAAACGGCCAGTTATAGCACTGACACGCTTAATTGGCTCTTATGATACAAGAATGGTGAGTAAAAAACTCAGAAAATATACGGGAACCGGAAGTGTGCCGGAGCTACGCAATAGATGGCGCTACAGAGTTTGTTGAGAAACAAAAGAAGGGGGCGAATGCAGTGTACTATACAGATTGAAAGTGTCGCCATTGCTGGGTATCTAACGGTCATTTCTACTTACCGTTTTTTTTTTGGAACCTCCAATTTCTGCGGCGTGCAACTAACAGGTCGAACCGAACGCTGGGGCCACATAAAATAATGGCATGGCCGCGAATGACGTCCCCATGCAAACTATGCATACGGGGTAGTTTTCGGGACCGGCGCGTCTCGGCAAAGGGAGCTTATGAGGTCGCAGCGTCTCAGACATGCGCTACGCGGTTCTGCGGCTGATATTACGAGAGTAGCTCCATCAAGTTTGTCAGAAAGTGTGTCAGGCGCTTTTGTTCTCAATGCTGCTGCTGCATTTGTCTACTTATTGTTTTTTTTACGGTGAGCGCTGTGACGTCGCCGTACTTCTCATACTGACGTCTGCCCTAAACCTCAGAGTGATGAACGTTTAAGAAAAAACATGTTTCAAATGTGATGAAGAGCGCGGGTAAACAGTGTATGGGCAAAAACACTCCATCTGGCATTGCTGCCGCTGACAGCTGTCTACAAAATCCGCGTGTCACGTCTCAATCTGTTCAAGAGTTCAAGCAAGCAAATTGCTGTGCGTATGTTTATACCGCCGGAAGTTAGTCCGCGCTCAGTGGGCGTCTGGCGTCTCAGCTGCAGATGAGCAATTGAGCCAGTGCGGTAAAACCGCTGGCCTGCGGTCTTTAACGTGCACCACGCAGAAGTGATACACGACCGCACGCCGGTACGATGCTCATCCAGACCCTTGAGTTCAGAAACTGGACCCTTCATATCGAGTTTTAGCCCCAACCCGAACCGCTCGTGCCTGGAAATTGGCTTCGCGGGATCTTCTCATTCATGCCACTGGTGAATGGCACGTTAGTTGTGCCAGATCGGCGCATGGTTAGGGTACTTCAAAAATGGCGTGAACGAAGAGGCAACAGGCCAAGGTGCTGCGTGCTTGCGCGCAGAACCGGCTACACACACGTTAATGGAATGCAAACAGGCCCCCTTTTCACCGATCCGAAAAACACTGCCGCGAGAGACACGTAGGAAAGGGATTGTCAAACTTCAGACAAAATCCCTGGAATAAAGAGTCACCGATTTCAGGCACGCGCGCACGCGTTAGCCGGAAAGGGCGACAGTAAGACACCTGTCGCCATATGAACCACGAGCCTCAGGCCAGCTGCTCCGGTCGCAACACTACCCAGTATTTCCTACAGCATGTAAACTAACGCTTTTAATGCATCTTTTAGATGTCCCGCAAAAATCGGTTTCTTAGTGCGTATCGCGCTGCACGCCACCACAGATGTGCAAGCAGACGGTGGAAGTGTACGGCAAAAATAAATCCAGAAATCAATTCGCCCCATTAAAAAGAAGAATACAGAATCCTGGTTCTGGGCACTATACCTCGCCACTTCTGCTGAGGATGCACGCGTAGTGAGGGATTCTGGAGACAGGCCAGCGTGCGCCGCCGTCAAGGGAGCGCCGGCCCATTCGGGTTATGAAAATAGCATCTTCGATCAACTCGCACCGGAATCGCCCTGAAACCAGGACAGTGCACAGCGCCCTCGGTCGTGCAGCGCGAAGTCGGTGCAACATTGAGGACAAACTGCGCCGCGCCGATGCACCGCGGTGAGCTCCACCATGCGTCACCTCGCGTTTGTTCGTTTTTCTGCGTAGGTCCGCGCGCGGTGCCCGTCTGCGGTCAATTTCTCCTGTTTTTTTACTCGCGGATTTGACGGTCCCACACAAATGAACATCGTGGACGTGATTGTCGATGGGGTCACGAAGCGGGTGACAATTCCACAGGTATATGTTGCCCATCATTGTTGGTTCAAGAAAGAGAAACACCAGATAATAGCCGTACCTCGGTGTCATCGAAACACCTCGCGACGCGTTCCACGAAGTTCATACCTTTCGGGCGCTCCTTGCCACCGCAGCAATCGCCGGTAATCGCGGTGATGGTAAGAAGCTCGTCGTCTCGCTCTCAGAAGAGCTGAGGAATTCATCTCGAGTGCAGCTGCGAGGCGTGTTCGTTTTCGCAAGATCGCCATCTCGATAGACTGCGCGTCTGCTACTCCCGCCATCTCCTCGATTCCCGCTCCTGGCCGCAATGCCTGATGGGACTGCACCCCGGCGCACCGTCGATTTTCTTGGTGCGCGTTGGGGCAACGAAAAGCCGCACCGGGAGGGTGCGCTCCGTTGATCGAGGACGTGCGGTGCGCACCGGTGCACTTGATCGAAGACGATGGGGCGAACCTCGCTGCCCCGGTGCGCACTGGTGCGGATGATCGAGGATGCTAAAAATAACACCGAACCGGACTTCTACCAGAGCCATAGATAGGGGAAGAGTTTGGCCAAGAGGCGTGGCCCGCTTGACAGCTCGTCAGCCACGTCACGCTAGCGTCGCGGGCACGCCCCACTCCGCCATTTTTGTTCTTACCCACGCCGGACGACTACGCCCGTATACGCTGCTCTCGGCGACTGCCAATGTATGGTCGTTTTGATTTCTGCTTTCGTCAGTGTTTTACGGCATTTAATCTCTGTGGTGTTTATACGAGAGCCATGTTTAATCAGTTCCACGGCAACCTTGTTTATTCTCCGCCCGTACGTGCCGTGACCGCCGTGACGCTGCCCGGTTCATAAAAATTGCTTACGCTCGGTCAGACTCCGCGCTCGGTGTGCCGCGAAATTTCCACTGGAATAAAACGCTCGTTGTTTATACAGCTGTAGTTGAGACCGTTCATATCTGTTGGTTTTGATGTCGGGGTACGACGATTTAAATTTCCGACGCAGTTGACAAGTTCTTGGCGGAATACTCGCGTGAGCGAGCGCCGACGCGCGATCGCGCGTCGGCGACATGAGATATGTGAGGTGCGCCCGCGTTTGCTACGAAATCTACGAAACGCCCTTCCACCGAAACTATGAGCGATTGTAAATTAAAATTTGAAAGAGAGCTAAAGCTATTCGCCCGAGATGGTTATTTGCAACCTTGCTTATGAGCAGGATTTCTTCGCGATATGTGCCAAATGGCATGTGTAGCATATTTTTAAATGAGATGATCTCGTCATGCATGCGTTTTTCTTGCTTCAAACGGGGGCTTTCAGTAATAACAGATATTGCTGTATGCAACTTTTTGAGTGGCAGACTACAATACAAACTTGTCGTGCCTGGGTGTTAGAGAACGCTAGTCTAATTTAGCTCGATCTGGAGACAAAAACCAGGCTTGTTTATACATCAAATACCATTTATTCTAAACCGTCAAAACGTGCTCAAATGCTATCCGGTCCTAACTAGACATTCCAGTTCATCTGCCCAGAACCAGCCCAGAACTTTCCCCAAGTGGCATGTTTAATAAGAAACCTATGCTCGAGCTTTGCGATTGACTAAATCCGACGCGGTGCAGCCATTGACTTGCTGGATGAGCACTTCTTTGCGCTCCTTTTCTCAGCTGCCTTCCGGGTGCTCTCCTTCACATAAAATCGAATCCTGGCCCGGCTGAAACGCCTGATCAGCTTTTCTTTGATTTCATGGCATTCTGGCAAGTTGATTTTCCTGCAGGTGGTCTTCATTGCAGCAGATAGTGTTGTCCAGATATTCTCTTGGTGGATCAGCTTTTCAATCTCTCCCTTGAAGACGCCTTCACACTTCAGAAGCATTTCTGCCACACTGTCCGAAACACGAGTAAGGGCCCCTGGTTTGTAGTCTTTTATGTCTTGTAGCTGAGTGTACTCCGGCTTGGAGCTCTCTTCAGTTTGTACTGCTGCTGCACAAACATCACATGTAACATCGTTCTTCAAAACCCGTGAAACGATATACCCAGCAAAGTAAATAAATGCATTCTTGTCTGCAAGCTCCATTGCAGGCATTTCACATTCTTCCTGAAGTTCTTGCGCATCCTGGCACTCTTGCAAGCTGTCCATGGGCTGGGAGTCAGTCAAATCAGCAAGGTAAAACGCTCCATCGTCGCATTCGTAAGAGCTTGAGCTAACATGCTTCAGGTACTGAGACAGAGTGATTATCCTCAGGGCAGTCTTGAATTCTAGGGGTGTGGGGATGGGGTTTCGACGCCGCACGGTAGAGAAGAAGTTCTCGAGACTGTCCTGTGTGAAGCGAGATGTCAGTACAAATGTGTACCCTTCCTTGTGGAGGAGCCTATCCTGCAGCTGCAAAACTGACGTTGTGGAGAGAGCTACACCAGTTTGAACTGGTTTAAAATTGCCGTCGCCAATCTTCAATGCCAAGAACATGTCTTTGAAATCCGACAAGAACTCTAGTGCCTCCTTGTACTTTGTCATGTTGAGCAGACTAAGCGCCATTATTGGATGCCTGCTTGACATCAGGTCAAACCAGTGGTTGACCCTTTGTAGAAACCACGCTGTTGTGAGCACCTCCTCTTCCCATCCATAATTCATTACCATGAACTCCAATGCACTGGCTGTGGAGTGGCTGAACAGCTTAAGTGCGTTGCTCACCTGTAAGAGAAATGTGTCCAGTTACTCTCTTTGTATGATTATGCTTGACCTCGCAGAGCAACACTCAAACCTTCACTTAATATCTTACCTTCATTTTGTCGAATTGTCCTGGTGAAAGAAGCTCTTTCTTCAAGTTTGGTGCTATTTTATAAGTCTTGTTTTCCTGAAACTCGATCAGTCGAGCTACTGGCTCAATCGAGATTTTAGCAGACGTCAGGTGGTACTTCTCCACTGTCTCCTTTGGTAAGGTTATAGTCTGTCCACGAACAAGGTGCCCGTTGAGATTTTTGACAATATGTGGCACGTCAGCTAGAAACGCTATTCGCTCATTCTGGTTGTTAGGGCTTGCGATAGAGTTTTGGACCACACTGTACTTCCCAGCGTTCACTCCAAAGTGTTTCCACATGCCTCTGTTTCCAGGCCCCATGTCGGTAGTTACGGCAATTACGTCAAGTCCAAGGCCGAAACACTTTTCCAAAATGTTGTCAACAATCTTCCCGGCATCAATGCCACTGAAGGAGTCACCTGAAAGGGATCAAGCCCAATAAAATGGTTACTCCAATGACAGTGAGCTCATTCAGATAAAAGGCAGCCAACAATTAATGACATGTAAATGAATATGCAATATACTTTGTCTCATTTAGTAGTTAGTAAATTCTTAAAGGTTGAATTATTAAATACATCCAAGTGTAAAACTCATTTGTGTCCTGCTACTTCCCCCAAGCGCTTTAATGCATTGTTGTAGAAGCACCGCTCACATAAAGAGGAAGGTAAGTATGTACTCACAATAATAAAATTGGTATTTGAGTGCCAAATTTGAAATCAAGGATATTCATTTACTCGTACATCTTGTAATGTTAGTAGGGCATATCATATCAAAACAAACCAGCTTCGCTGAACTGACTTGAAAGAACTTACCAGTGTAGTAGTAGGCAACGACTTGCTTCCACCTAGATGAAACGCCTCCAATCATGAAGACAAGGGCATGTGACGCTGCATGCGAGCCAGTTGTTCCAGGCATAGGAAGATTTGTAAACCCGAGAATTGATTCTGTGCCAGAATCATATTCTATTCTCTCAACAATTGCCATTTCGTCAATCATTAGGACACATTTCCTTTCTTTTTCATTGAGATGGAGAACCTTGGCTTTCAGAAGTTGAAAGACTTCACTGAGAATTCCAGGCCTGAACTTGATGGCTGTAATGATTCATAAAAGATGTCAGAGATCCAACTAATTTATCGTAAAATATATAAACTTACTTTCAATGCTTCGCCTGAGAGTCCTTGCACTAGGCATTGGCTGGCCTTGATCAAGTAGCAGGTGATATCCTGTTGAGCCACAAGCAAAGTGGATCTGCAGACATTTTTTTATAGTCTCTGCGTCCCACTTGCTTCCTTTGTTTGATAAACGAGAGAGTGACTGTAGCTGATCCTTGTTGAAGACCTTTGAAAGGGCTGAATGGAAATGCTGCTTCTCGGATGTTAGCTTGCGAAGCTTTTGTTTTAAGCATCGGTCTTCCGCCTCCAGCTCCGCAATTCTCTTGTGGAGCTTCGTCAAAACATCAGTTGGGATGGAAGTTGTCACCTGAAACCATGGTTAAATATTTTGAGAACATATTCTAGTATAGAATAGACCCATAAGCTACCACATGGAGAGTGCTTGCCATCTTGTAAAAGAAGAATGACAGGCAAGTTCAGGAGGCGTCTCGGCTCACCATGTTGGCACCCTGTTGATGCTCGAAGCAGCTCAGCGGCTCTGCAGAGCAGGCTGAGGGTACCTGAGAACGGCTCGTCTCCTTGTAAGAGAAAAAAGAAGGTCACAATACATGACAGTCAAGCTTACAGGTCCACTCGACTCACCATGTTGGCACCCTGTTGAGGTTCGAAGCAGCCCAGCGGCTCAGCAGAGCAGGCTGAAAGTGCCTGAGAAGGGCTTGTCTCCTTGTAAGAAAGAAAAAGAGGTCACAATACATGACAGACAAGCTTACAAGTTACCTCGACTCACCATGCTGGCACCCTGTTGACGCTTGAAGCAGCTCAGCGGCTCTGCGGAGCAGCATGAGGGTACCTGAGAAGAGGGCTCGTCAGCCTTGCAAGAAAAAGAAGAAGGTCACGAACAGATGAGCAGGACAAGTTTACAGGTCCACTCGACTCACCATGTTGGCACCCTGTTGAGGTTCGAAGCAGCCCAGCGGCTCAGCAGAGCAGGCTGAAGGTGCCTGAGAAGGGCTTGTCTCCTTGTAAGAAAGAAAAAGAGGTCACAATACATGACAGACAAGCTTACAAGTTCACTCGACTCACCATGTTGGCACCCTGTTGATGCTTGAAGCAGCTCAGCGGCTCTGCGGTGCAGCATGAGGGTACCTGAGAAGGGCTCGTCGCCTTGCAAGAAAAAAAGAAGGTCACGACAGATGACAGGCAAGCTTACAGGTCCACTTGACTCACCATGTTGGCACCCTGTTGATGCTTGAAGCAGCTCAGCGGCTCTGCAGAGCAGCATGAGGGTACCTGAGAAGGGCTCGTCACCTTGCAAGAAAAAAAGAAGGTCACGACAGATGGCAGACAAGCTTACAGTTCCACTCGACTCACCATGTTGGCACCCTGTTGAGGTTCGAAGCAGCCCAGCGGCTCAGCAGAGCAGGCTGAAGGTGCCTGAGAAGGGCTTGTCTCCTTGTAAGAAAGAAAAAGAGGTCACAATACATGACAGACAAGCTTACAAGTTCACTCGACTCACCATGTTGGCACCCTGTTGATGCTTGAAGCAGCTTAGCGGCTCTGCAGAGCAGCATGAGGGTACCTGAGAAGGGCTCGTCACCTTGCAAGAAAAAAAGAAGGTCACGACAGATGGCAGACAAGCTTACAGTTCCACTCGACTCACCATGTTGGCACCCTGTTGAGGTTCGAAGCAGCCCAGCGGCTCAGCAGAGCAGGCTGAAGGTGCCTGAGAAGGGCTTGTCTCCTTGTAAGAAAGAAAAAGAGGTCACAATACATGACAGACAAGCTTACAAGTTCACTCGACTCACCATGTTGGCACCCTGTTGATGCTTGAAGCAGCTTAGCGGCTCTGCAGAGCAGCATGAGGGTACCTGAGAAGGGCTCGTCACCTTGCAAGAAAAAAGAAGGTCACGACAGATGGCAGACAAGCTTACAGTTCCACTCGACTCACCATGTTGGCACCCTGTTGAGGTTCGAAGCAGCCCAGCGGCTCAGCAGAGCAGGCTGAAGGTGCCTGAGAAGGGCTTGTCTCCTTGTAAGAAAGAAAAAGAGGTCACAACACATGACAGACAAGCTTACAAGTTCACTCGACTCACCATGTTGGCACCCTGTTGATGCTTGAAGCAGCTCAGCGGCTCTGCAGAGCAGCATGAGGGTACCTGAGAAGGGCTCGTCACCTTGTAAGAAAAAAGAAGGTCACGACAGGTGACAGGCAAGCTTACAGGTCCACTCGACTCACCATGTTGGCACCCTGTTGAGGTTCGAAGCAGCCCAGCGGCTCAGCAGAGCAGACTGAAAGTGCCTGAGAAGGGCTCGTCTCCTTGTAAGAAAAAAAGGAGGTCACAATACTTGACAGACAAGCTTACAGGTCCACTCGACTCACCATGTTGGCACCCTGTTGAGGTTCGAAGCAGCCCAGCGGCTCAGCAGAGCAGACTGAAAGTGCCTGAGAAGGGCTTGTCTCCTTGTAAGAAAGAAAAAGAGGTCACAACACATGACAGACAAGCTTACTAGTTCACTCGACTCACCATGTTGGCACCCTGTTGATGCTCGAAGCAGCTCAGCGGCTCTGCAGAGCAGAGCCGCTGAGCTGCTTCACCTAACTGCACCTAGCCGCCTAACTGCACAAACAACCTTGTTCTTAGTGTCCCCCAAGTCGGGTAAGCAAATGGCAAAATTAAAAGTATCCTAATGTCACTCTTCTTTTTTATTCTGCATGTGGTACATTTGAACGAATAAAAAGAATACACCTGGTATGTGGTATACTTACCTTTGGTAATGGAGCATTTCGCATCATTGGAGATTTCCTTCTCTTAGGTTTAGAAGAATGTGCAAACACTGTTGGAATGGCAGTCTGCTTCAGTTTTCTCCAACCATCTGCGCGATTTTGCTCATACTCCGATTCTTGAAAGTGTGCCTAGAAAAATATGATTTGTACCTCAATGCCCTATAATTAACATTTACATGCACAGTTGCTTCATGTACATTAAATCCAGGACAACTTAAAACTTTAAATTTATTTAGCAGTTACTAGTCTAAACAGGGCTGTCATAACCGGCCCCTTAGAAGTTGCAGATAGTGAGCATCAGAAATGCACATAATTAGAATTAACTTTGCCGTTTTGTTTGGTTTAAATTCCATGTGCTCGTATATCTTGATGCAACAAACAAGGGTCGTAGCTTTAGTGATCCACATGCTTATCAATTGATTGCAACGAACTATAATTATGTTTCACTTTTCTTGAGTTGAGCCAAAGTTTGAACTGCATGTATGACCAGATCAATGCTATTGACAATTATTTATAAATTCGTACCGTGCGTGATCATACCTGTAGATGCGATCACGCACGGCACGGACGATCATTTCCATAGTGGAAAAGTTTTGGAATAAATGAAAACATTCTTACCTCACAAAGTCGGGAACCTGCCGTCGGCGTCCACTTGTCGCGCTTTATTTTTGTTAGCCAGACTTTCCGTCGTTTTTTTCTTTCGGAATAGTAAACAAGCGAAAGCCGTCACGGCTGCTGTTAGAGCACCCAACGGCACAGCAGCAAACCATTTTCGTGTTGGAAATCAAAATAAAAGCTCAGCAAATCAAGGAGCCGGTAAACTCCAGCTTAGCCTACGCGCGCGTACGGGGAACGAGAACAAAAATGGTGGACAGGAGCGCGTCGTGTCCAGCGCGTTCGTCGTTGCCACGCGGTTGCTAGGGCGAACGTCAACGCCGGTGGGAGGAGCCAAGGGTCCGCCTGGGTTCACCGAGGACAATGGATGGCCAAACTCTTCCCCTATCTATGGCTCTGATTCGCTCGAGAAGGCCGGTGAGCGAACCAGCCACCACAGATTTCTGTTCTAGCCGCCAGGTGTCGTCGATTTCGCTGGAGTTGCCAATAGAACGCAAAACTTTGAAGGCGCTAGGCGGTTGCATGTATGGCAGAGGTGAATTTAAAGGAGAGACAAAAGAAAAAAAGGGGGGGGGGGGCTTTTTTTTTTCTTTTGGCAAATATTACGTCAACAAAGTGGGTCTGGATAGCGCATCGCCCGTGACGTCAGGTCTCTCTGAAGACATTATGTCACAACCTTCCCCTAAAGCCTAACCTACAGAGACGCCCCTTATATATAGGTTAATCAACAATTGCAACTCACGTCCCTAAGCCTATCTTTAAGTTTTACATTGGCAGATTTTCCTATGTACAAACAGCGTTACGACTGATACATATGTATCGACTCAGGAACGCTGTAAATAACGAGTATCTCAAATGGCGTCCGCGTGGCGTGGTCAAAAACATTCAAACATCAGGCAAGCTTCATTTTCCCACTCGCCGTGTATAGTCAACAATCCCCTGTGTACGGCACCCACTGTCAAACAACTCTATGAGTGTGGATACTGTTAAATGAAATGAAAACAAAGACATCCAGCAAGAGGCCGTCCTTGATCCGTCCGCCAGCATCTTCGCTGCCTGTACCTGTTTGTTTGCTTACTCTCCTTCGGTTTCTTTCTGATTCTATGAGCCGCACTTATCGCACGCGGCCCTAAAGTCACGCCACTGCGGCTCTAACATCCCGCCGCAGCGGTAACGCATGTGGTCGCCGCGGCGCATACGCGCACATCCCAGAACAGGGGTCTCCAAACTCTTTCGCGAAGGGGCCGGGTCAGGGATCTTTCGCCCTCTCCAGGGCAGGAAAATAAAATAAAATATAAATGAGGAAAAACTAACTAAATAATCCTAAGGAAGAAATGATTAAAAACAAAATTTAAAGATACAGTAAAAAAATAATGCAGTGTTTAGCTAAAAACTATGGCATTACACAATAATAGGACCCCGAAAAACTCACCAGGCATAATTCAAACGGCAGAAAACGAATGAGAATGATCGAACTGATGCTGAGAATATGCAATAGATACGACACTGGACACTAAGCACGACATACGTGTGAACGCACATTAATTTTAACATATGAAGTTAGACAAATTTGAAGCAGGAACTAAGAATTGCTGGTGAGGACAATGTACGGTGAATAATAGGAAGGGAGAACACGTCTTACATAAGCCAGATTAATCTCTTTTTTTTAATTTTTGCAAGGCTATTAAGCATTGCGATGCAAATGTATCGCGATTGTATTTTAAAAATGATTTCGTGTATCTATCTCTATCTCTCTGTTGAGATAATTTGAAAAATGTATTTGTATTTCAGTAGTGCAATACATTTGCTATTTACAGCTTGTATCGCGAAACTCTGCCAGACTTGGGAACCTCACTACATTTGTTGTCGGAAAATTAACTGTCGGGGTTTTTATGATAAACTGAACACACAGCCTTTTTGGTGCAAGGGGTCCCAGAATTAGGGATATGCAGCTGCCGGACAACCTTATTTACAGGAGGGAAGCCTAGTCTTCTGATATATGTATATTATAGTCACCAAAATAAAAAAAAGAGAAAAAGGGATAAAAGAACGCACGCACACACACAGACACACACACAGACACACACACGCACACACACGCACGCGCGCAGCACACACACACACACACACACACACACACACACACACACACACACACACACACACACACACACACACACACACACACACACACACACACACACACACACACACACACACACGCGAAGGTGGTATGAAGAAGGGTCGCTTGCAAGAATAGCAGGATAAGCTCCTTTCAGAACAATGTTTTGCTGTGAAGGTGCAAAAGAGGGTTCAATTTGGGTAGATGTCTTTTCTCAATCATGGCAACTCGTTGTTAATCTCGACGGTATAGTAACTATGTGTGTCACTAAAAATAACAAAGGATTTTTTTTTAGCGGCATTTGGTTTGGTTGTAGTGAATAGACGAAAAGTTTGGGGTAAGGGGAGGAGCACGAACTGTCATAAACTTGAGGAATACAAGCCCTGTTCTTTGCATTCGCATCGAACTGCACACTCCGCACTTACCACTGTTCAAAAAAAAAAAAAAAAGCTTTGGTGTATTTGTTTTTGTATTCCGGAGTATATATATATACTTTTCTTTTTCCCCAGTATGTCTGCCCAGCCGTTTTTTGTTTCTTAGTTTGCACGGTTGGTGCGTCTTGCACCGCCCTTTCTTTACGCGCACTTATTTTCGTACGGGTAGAAGCGGGCCTGCTGAAATCGGGTCGCGCGGGCCGGGTGTCATTGGAAGTACCGCGGCCTGCCGCGGGCCGGTCGGAAGACCTCCGCGGGCCGGGGTTTGGAGAGTCTCGGAGAATCCGTGTTGGACGCACGCGCGGTACACTTACACCTTGCTTGGGCAAACACGGACTTGATTGCTCTCTGACGTCGTGCCGCTGCGACGGTGGCGCTGTCGTCGGACCGTGTTCAGGCGCTTCACCTCATCTGCGCACGCGCAGTGCCCACACCTGAAACGCCAGCTTGTTTGTGAACAGCGCCACGAGCGGAAGAGTTGGCGTTTCACCGTGAGACGTGTTCAGCAGCCTGAGGCGCCTATCGCGCGAAGCTGAAGCGCGCTCGAACGGGCTTTGGTACTTCGAGCCGACACGTTGAAGGTGACCTTGCATGAGGCCCGACCTGCAAAAGCTCATCCATCTGTCATCCACTTCTTAAATATCCCCGTAAAAAATATAATAAAAAATTGACATTTTTAATAAAGGATAATGCACACTGGTTTCCGACGAGAAAGCTTCCCGGCTTCTAAAATATGCAAGCACTACACTTTTTTTTTTCACAAAATTAGAGGAGCCATTGATATACTGAAATTAATCTGGTACGCTTCAATTTAGTCCAGAGTGGAGAATAAAAAAATTAAGATGATCTAAATTGCGATTTAAGCCACACCAATTTCACTATGATGATTTTCCCCCAAGAACACCTTTCTCACAAAAATTATTTTCCGCAAGCGAATTTCAGAAATTAGTTTTTTTTATTTATCGGTCTCTGATTTGATGCTGTACGTGACAATTTATTTTGTTTCTAATGAAAATACCATTAAACAAACAAAATTATACCGTCGGCTGAACTCGAGGAAAATGCAATGCTCTTCTACGTTAGTCGGAGAGGCGAGCTTCGTATCTGACTTCCACTTCTTTCGTCAGTTACGTGATGCCTTATACAAGCAAATCACAATGTGAAGGGCACTAAAATAAGTATGCCTGGGTGCACACGGTCCGACAGAGGAAGTGACTGAAAGAGGCAGGCACAAGACCGACCGACCTTCATCTTGCATCAGTCAACACGAACTCATCTCTGTGACGTCACGGCGCGGTGGTGGCGCGTCGGTCGAACTTCCGGTCTGGGGCTGTGGGCAGAAGTCCCCATGCCAGACGTGTATTCTTGCGTTGTTTTGAAAGGAACCAGACAAAAACCTGCCTTCTCGTCAAACCGCCGCGACTGGGGCCGTACCAAAAGTGTCGAGAAAGGTTTGAAGGTCAGTTTTCACGTGCTCGGTTCGTCCGAGAATCTGGATATGTGCCGTGAAAACGGAAAAGCTGACGCCGTCGGACAACGATTGCTTGGGCGGGAAGCACTTTGGGTTGAATTTATGGATACTTCTGGTCATCAGATTTATTTGTTTTGTTCCAACGTGAACGCCAGAAAACCGTCAAGTTGTAGGGACCACCTGCGGACTACGTTCAGTGCGTCTTCAATTTCAAACGGCCGCCTGATTGTTCGAACTGTCGTCTGCTCTTTCAAACGTTTCTGCTTGTCGTCGGCTCTCTTAGACGACGCCGGTCCGTAGACCAAATGTTGGCCCGGTACTCGCGGTAAGAGGTAAGCAGGCCTGAAAAGACTTAAATTTGAAGGTTGGTAAGCAGGCTCGATATAAACAGTAGAAGGGGATGTTGATCATTGTTACCAGTGACCGTCACCGACTTGTTATGCCTAATTCAGTTGGTTCGATTCTGCTTGCGATTTTCAGTATCGACGTCGACCATCTCAGCTACGGTTCACGCTTTTGCAGCCCGAGTGGCGTCGCGACTGAAAATTCCGAGTGAAATCTCATCATGCGAATCAGGCTTTAGCGTACATTCTGCGGCGTCCACGCGGAATGAATCGCCACATGTCACATTATTCACGCGAAGTTTTGCGGTGTAACGAGCCTGGGTAATTTCGCTGACGCCGCTCAAGATAGTCAGACATCGCCAGGAAGACCTAGAACCAACAATTTGAACGCGAAAAAGGGCAGGGGGACTCACACTGACGCCGACAACATCGCATTTCAATGGTGTGCTTATGGGCCACGGGGAGCTTCTTGCCCACACCCCCATCGCGCATGCGCGGCGCCGGTGGCGTCCACTAGGGGCGTTCCGGTTGCTCCGGTTTGTTTGTAAACATGAGGTGGTGTATAGGGGTCCCAAACTCATTAGATGGGGGGGGGGGGGGGGGGGGCAGATAGTCTACTCCCAAAAATTCAAATAACTAAAAAAAAACAATAAAAGTTAAAAAATAAACAAAATATTTGAAAAAAAAAGCCACAATGGTGTTTTACCTTCCAAAGCTCTCGGCGGCACTCCAAGGTGTTTCGTTTTTTTTCTTCTTTTTTTCTAGGGCAGGGGGCTGTTTGTGTTTTCTGCCTATTGTAAATTCTCCCTTTTGCTGTTGATATTTATATGTATACTATAATCTACTGTGGCCCATATATATTGTGATTAATAGATGCAAGCACACTGTTCTTTCCCCGTCGTTCAATTCACTTGAGAATCAATTAAGCTCGACATGCTCGAGAAAAACAGATTCTCTTCTTTAGTTTTTCATTTCCTGACGATTATTTTAGAGCAATTAAATATAATATTTATATTTTACTTGTCTTTTTTGACGGTTAGAAGCCTGAGTGCTTTATTTATGATAGTTGCTCCCAGACATGCATGTAACGCGATACTATACTCCGTTTCACCTTATGTTGTACCGCAGCGAAAGCTAGGAGCGCGAGCTCATAGCGTTGGCAGCTGCCCTTAATGCACGAGAGCTTGTGACACCAAGACGTGCCCTAGAGCAAGGAACTCGCGCTTGTAGCCTTTTCTGCGGTTCACCATAAAGGCCCGTTCACACTCTTGCGACCTCTTAAAACTGGGTTCCTTAAAACCTCTTGCAACGAGAGGACACACTGGCGCCATCTATTGGGTTGCACATTTCTATTTCTCTCGCGCATTATCCTTTCTTTCTTGGCTCGAAAACCTTTTGCCAACGTTATAAACGAGCCTTTCTTGTAGGTATTACGCACATTTGACCTCGGAAATCCCGCAAAACCTTCGCTCTTGTGAAATGCAGTTCCAGGGTCACCACATAGATGGCGCCAGAATGCCAGTGTGTTTAGAGTGCCTTCATACACATGCGCGCGTTTGCTTGAGTGGTGACATCTCAGCCATTTTGCCGCACAATCGTTTTTTTTTAATGCATTTTGAAGCGCGCGTAATCTGGTGTCACTCAGCTCGAGCGAGTAGCTTTGGTTAATGAAAAGAGGCCATTTTACCACCCAGGTCACGCACCGAGTGCGCGAGAGCGTCACGCGCTGGCACATTCAGGGCAACAATGGATGTCTTCACCCTCAGACGGAAATATAGGCACCCTAAGTGTGTTCCCTCGTCCTAAGAAATATTAAGAAGTTTTAACAGATCTCGTCTCTCTCGGTCGTACTCGGTTGCAAGAGTGTGAACGGGTCTTAAGGTGAAATAGAGTATAGTAACGAGCTATTTCTACCTAGTTACTTGTTCGGTAACGAGTAACGTATTTTGTTACTTTTCCAGAAAAGGAACGAGTAACGTACTTGGTTAATTTTGAGCCCAAGTAACGAGTACCGGTATTTCGTTAAATTTGAGGAGTAACGTGTGCAACATCGTTTAAAAGCCTCGTTTTAATTCTAACCTGAGTATGCGTCTATTGCGACAAAGGCAGATGGGCAACCTGACAAACAACTAAACAGTATGACAGCATGTCAACATTTATCGCTGAACAGGTCAGTCGAACTCTACAGCTAGGAATGTCCTTCACCCAGAGAACACAATAAGGTTCGTTGGTTGAATCTTCTAGAATCGTGTAGAGAATATATGTAAACCCGGAGGTTGCCAATGTGGGTGGGAACAGAACCCATTATCAACTTCGAACTTTAGAAGCAGGGAGAACAAAAGAGAGAGGGGAATCCCATATTCACCAGTTCTTCGTGAAGCACAACACTGCCGTTCATTCGTTCGCGTCATGTAAAACGACTCTGCAGCGTCGCCGGAGATGTAATCTGAATGTAGCGGGGAAACATAACTGGTGAAAGCTTCGTGAGGCAGCTACTCCTTTTGAGGTAAAGTAGCGCGTTCTTTTGGAGACTGAGTAAGGAGTAACGCATTTAGTTACTTCTTGAGCGAGTGACGAGTAACGGTATTTATTTACTTTTTCGGGTAACGTGTACATGTCTGGTTGCTCCGGCTAAGCAAGAGTTAGTGCATTCCAGGTGCGTCACCACCAAAACGCTCGTGTTTGTAGCCTGGAGGGGTTGTAGTTCCGGTGTTGAACATGAGGAAGAGCTGAGAAACAAATGTTTGGACCAAACAATGCTCATTTCAAAAAGAAAGTGGAACAGTGCGATGGCGAACATGAAACGATGGGGTGTGTAGCGTTCGAGACATGGGAATGGGGGCCGGCAGCCGCGGGATGCTTGTGGGCCGCGTCCCAGCAAGTCGCGGGCCGCGTGGTTGAGACCTCTGGTATAAACGTTTTCTCTTACACGAGCTTGACGTTTTCTAATGATATTATAGCACCGCCTTGAGCACTTTAAAACTTAAAGAAAAAGTCACTCTCTAGAAAAAAAACTTTTATACTGTGCTCCAGTTCAAAGGTCAAAGTTTCACGTCGTTGAACATATATATATATATATATCATATTTCTTTCTTTTTTTTAAATCGGTTTTAGAAGCAATGGCAAAGGTAAAACCGTGTGCAAGAAGCGGGTAAAACAAAAATTGTGGGGAAGATGTTGTTTTCCAGGGTTTTCATATTAACTTCGGAGTTATTCCTATTGTGCTTTGTGGAAGCACTGCAGCAAATAGAACTTAATCAATAACCAAACAAATGAAGCACCTTTCGTTCTAGTATGACGCGTTTAAATCAAGAAAATTGCTTTTAACTAAAAGGCACTTTACGATATAGTTAAATTTACGGTAAATTTCTTTTTTACAATGTTTTCAGTGATTACGCGGATTGAAAAATCAATTTCCCGAGTTTAAAAAAGACAACCAGTAAAAAGAAATCACTCTCCTTGAAGTAAAGTGATTTAAAAATTATATATTGTTTTATATTTTATCGAAGTTTACATAAAAAGATGATTTTCTTTTTAAATAATGATTGTCTTCTTTTTTTAAGCTGTACCAAATAAAAAATTTGGCGTTCTGTTCTGCCGTTACCTACTGCCTACCACCGTCACCTACTTGTAATTTCAAATGTAAAAAAAAAAAAACGCTTCCCACGCAAAAAAAAAAAAAAAGTACTCTTAGCTTGTTAGATTTAGACATCCAATTTTTCAGGGATTCCAAGTTTCATCGTGCTGTTGTCGAGATTCAGATTCTCTGTTATGTAACGTCCCAATTTTTCTCAGGAAGCACAGATCGCATGCGATACTCTTCCGGAAATATAATCGACACGTGTAATAGGGATGAAATGTCTTTGGAGGGTATCCCACCAACGAAATGGGCACTGAATACCCGCGAGTGTGGCATGGTATTGAAGTCCGTCCCAACGGCGCTAAAATAGGTGGGCGTTACTGGCACAAAAACTAACATAGAGCGCGCAGTGGCAGCGTACAATATTTCTGCCGATCATGCCTGCCATACAGTGTCTGCCGATCATGCTGCCATACAGTGGCAGGCATGATCGGGAGACCACACTTCTTGCGTCGTATACACGGTCCATCGTTGTCGCCGCCCCACAAAACAGCAGCGCCGGAGCAGCGGCCAAACTAAAGTCCCTTCATAAGAGCTTTCCAGAAGTAGCGACATTCTTTGAAGCGCCAACTGCGTGACGGTGCAGGTTTTAGGGAGCGAATGGCGGCGCACAGCAGAGGTTTGAACTGAATGCCGCCATTTTGTTCCAGCGGGATGTGTTTTGTCATTTGTATTGGTTGTCGTTCCTTGTAAAAGAAGTATTAATGGACTTTAGGCCAAACTAGAGTTCCTGTATAGGCTCCCTACGGGAGCCAGAGTTGCGCGTTCATCTCCGTAGCGCTGTCTTTCCTGCATGGCATGTTGATCCCGCTCGTCACGTGACTGAATTCGGTGAATAGCGGCGCCCCGCGTTATAGGCGCGCGGCGCGCTCAAAAGCAGGGGAACGTACGTCGGGGCGCGTGCAACGTCTACTTTCCTGCACGGCACTTGATCCGGCTCCTCACGTGATCGGATCTCGGCGAATAGCGGCGCGGCGGCACGTGGGAAACAGACGCGCAACTCTGGCTCCCGTAGGGAGCCTATACAGGAACTCTAGGCCAAACTGGAACAGATAGGTGCCGTCTGCGCATGCGCTCGTGCCGTTCGCGGTGTCCCTTGTCTTTCTTCTTTAATCCTCGCAATTGACTCCGTAAGTGTGACGTCATGGGTCCAAACAAACCGTGGCTAGGGTCGTTGTTATGGACAAATACATGTGGCTAGGTTTCGCTACGAAAACCCGGCCGTTCAAAGATCAGGAGTAGGATTTAAACTTCTAAAAATCACAGACATAGAAAGCTTGAATCACAGATATGTTTCGACAGAAGTGCGCCGGTAATTGCTTGTTTCTGAAATATTTACGACTGCAACTTCCGGTCCTCAAGATGCCTGCAGCAGCCGACGAATGCAAGAAGTATGCCGTTTGCCGCACGCCGGCCGGCCAAGCTGGCGCCGTCGTTTGAATCGTGTGAATAAAGACGATATTCTGATATTGCATTTGTTTCAAATATAATAAGGTTCAGGCACTTATAAGAATTCATAGTGGGGTGCGATGCAAAATATGGTTCATCAAAGTCCGGGCGTCGATCGAGATGATCGTCTGCTATAAGATCGCATTGCACTCGTGAGAAAAGCACTTCAGGTGATCGGTTTAGATGCCGAATTTTGTTTGCGGACTCGCGCTATGGGAGGGTGCTTCGTACCTGGTTGTAACCATCGCGCGGAAAAAGATTCTTGCAGTTTCTTCAGATTTCCGCGAGACCCCAAAGCGCAAAAGAACTGGATAAAAAACATAATGTGAGTACATGTAGCACAGGCGGAAGTTGCCTTGATATAAAAAAGGGTATATATATGTATATATATATATACCCTTTTTTCCCAATTAAATTTTCCCAATTAAATTTTATCCCAATTAAATTTTTATATATATTTATATGTTATTTCTTCTTAATTCGATAGATGGAAACAATTACAAGAGGGTCTTCTAAGTTCTCTAAAGTTCTTATAACTACAATGTATTTTACATTGAACTAGTATCGCGGGTTCAATGTAAATCAATGATTACAAGAGGGGTCTTCTACAACACAATTAAAAGATCGGTCTTCTACAATTAAATTAACGACACTAAAAAGGGACCCTCTATTGTACGCTTATTAAAATTACGATGCATATTACAGATTGTACTCGCATCGCGGGTTCGATGGAGATCTTCACCAAAAGAGCACATCCACGGAATTTGATGTATACCAAGAAAAAAAAAGCAAAATACGACGAAATCGTGATAGAGATGCAATCATTTAATAACCTGACAACCCCATTAATATAATATTAAACAACTTACCTCGACGGAGTACGATTTGTTTTTCATGCTGGCCTGCACTACGCCGGTAATGCACTTCAGGTCGTCGTCGTAACTAATCTGCATGACGTGGTTTGATTTTACGGCATATTCACCCCTCTGAGTTGGGCTGGGTTCTTCGAGAGAAAGAAACGCACATTGCGGAGGCCTCTACGGTCATGGCGATGCATTTGATTTTGTCGCTCGTTTACCAACGCAATTCAGTGAAGACGCCCGCTGCAACAGAGGCCGGCAAATCTATCATGTCGTCTGCTACCAAAGCAAAGTGGAGTGTAATACTTTAGGAATGGCTTTCATCATTGCAATACGACACTGAGACGACAAGAACATCTTTATATAATTAGATATCAAGAAGTTAGGTTGCTTACAAAAAAATTATTTACTTACTTGTACGCAAAAATCTAGCCTCATGTGGAATCTCCATGCATTAGTTAGTCCATTGCAACGTCCCTAGCAACGGTTTGTTTGGACCCAGTCGCCATGTTGTGACGTAGTCACTTACGGGGTTAATTATTGGCGTCCCGAGCTGCCAAAAGCTGTTCCGATAGACACCGCTAGGTGTTCGGCTCGCACGGGGAGATAACGCTTGGGGCCAGTGGGGGAGAAGGGCGAGTATCTTTCCGTACGAACTGAGCACCTGGCGGTGTTTTTAGGAAGAGCGTTGCGCGGCTCGAGCCACCGATAACGTGTGGGCTGGGAGAAGAAATCGGAGGCCCCCATAGAGGGCACGTAGGCATGGGCAGATGTAGCCTATGAGTTCCAGCCGGCGCTGCTAGATAGCGCGGCGATGCGGTTTGGTCTGGACGCCGCTCCGGCGCTCCGTTTCACTTTGAGCGAACCTGTACATACGCGGAATGGTTTCTTTCGCTGCAGGGTACTCACAGCCTACCTTCGGTGATGGCTGATTCACACGACGGACTGATCCGCGGACGGGTTGATCACGTGACGACATCTCTGCGGATCGTCCGTCTTGCAAGCGCATCCACACGAAGGAGACGACGAGCAGACGCCAGCGAGGACGGACCGAAACTGTTCGCCACACCAGTGCCGCGAAACTCCAACATCGCACTGCGACACCGCTGTCCAGAAAAATCGATGTTTGCTACCGCGATAAAGAATCGTACGCCGCTGTTACGAGACAGCCCAATGTAATAGGTTTCGCGCGAAGCGCCACCGTTACTAACCCAAGGCATGACAGTGACACAGGCATGGCCCTTCTCGAGAAAGCTTCGGCGTATAAAATCGACGAAGTCCTGGGCTCGCGGAGGGGCGTTTGGGAGATGCTTTCACGCACTACGCACTCGTGCACAACACTTGTGCTCACCACATCCACGAGAAAGGTCTTGCTCGGTGAAAGGCTGATTGAACGTCCAAGGATTATCGCGGCGTGCTAGTCGAGTTTTGACGAAATTTCCTTGAAACGAAAACGGAGGAGTACACTACATATATCTGAAACCTGCGTCGCGTCAGCCGGGCAAAGTTTCTGCAGTTTCTTTCACGCGAAGAATCAAGAATCGCATGGCAAAATTAACCAGCGAACTGACAAAATACAACGATGCGCCATTTTCGTTTTATACGTCCGA
This sequence comes from Ixodes ricinus, assembly GCA_037355805.1. NCBI lineage: Eukaryota > Metazoa > Arthropoda > Arachnida > Ixodida > Ixodidae > Ixodes > Ixodes ricinus. Next base: position 1,357 of record JAZHYW010057093.1, on the reverse strand, counting down.
AAAAAAAAAGCACAAAAAACAACAACAATACAAAACATGAAAGCATAGTACCTTCGCCAAAATAAATGCTTTTAAAGTCAATCACCCGCCAAAAATCCGTGAGTGAAAAGGCACTCGACTTATTCAGTCCGCACCTAACCTAAAAACATTGGTCCAGATATGTCCGCTAACGAGGCGCGGATCGCAGGATTCGGTGACGTGACGGTGAGGTGGTTCACAGTCCGCGGACGAAATTCGCGATTCGGTCAGTCGTGTAAATCGGCTGAACGCGTGAAGGCGCGCCGATCGCGTCTCACGAGTGTATACGCACACACGCATGACGTACACGCACACATCCATACACATACACACACTAACTCGCACACATGCGTGTAGCGTGTGCGTGCATGTGTACGTGTGTGCGTGCGTGCGTGCTTCGCGCGGTGGCTGGCAATTGTCCCGTCAAATGCACGTTAGGTGTTACTGTGCGACGTAAACGGCAACGAATAGGCAGAGTCAGGGGCGCAGGCCGAAAAGCACGATATCTGCGATGACCAACGTAGAACAGAACGATATCAGAGTACTTCTCAATCGTTTTATTGTGACAATAAATATTCTTCACTCCTGACACGTGCGAACACGCTCTTCGCCCATCCATAAATATCTCTTTCGCTTTTTTCTTTTTTTCTTAGGACCCACAAGAGCCTGCGCACAGCGTGTCCCGGTAGTGCTCAATAGCTACAAGAACCACTTGTTCGTTTGTACCTGCATTTTTTATAGGAGTATTCACTGGCGGCCATATCCGTGTGCGTGGTTGCTGAACGCGTGCTGACGGCCAGCTTCCACAGTTCTTTTGCAACGTGCATTCCACACCATCAAGATTGCCGGTCTTAGCAGGCTATTAATGTAAGCTCGTTCTGAGCATGCGCTCTAAGCATTGACCTCAAATATGGCGTCCAGTGAATGCCCCCTATAGGTATTTCTACGAAAACTTTCAAGCATAAAAAAAAGCATTCTAAAAAGAAAAAGAACTCATTTTTGAAACAAACTGGCAAAATCAATAAACATCAGGACTGTAAAAAAGAAAAAAATCCAATTAGCATTATAATTAATCTAGACTTACAAATAAGCTTTTAATTAGTGAAAACAAACGTACAATCCCCCAATTAAAAACTTAGCGATCACCATAAACAAAACCTAAATCAGCGAACTTCAGGAAGTTTTAAAGCACGTTTGAGGAGCGGAGCGCGGTAAAGCTGCCACTCATGCAACAGGCGCAGTGCCGGCGATTCGAAAACGTGAGTGAGAAGAATTTCATTCGCGTTTTTGCGTCCCCGGCCTTGCGCCTCCCGCAGGAGTGGTCATAACTTCAGCGCGC
>JAZHYW010057092.1:0-30961 GCA_037355805.1 Ixodes ricinus | reverse complement strand
TGGCGCCATCTATCGGGTTGCAGTGTAAACTTGACAATCCGGCATATTTTCTATTTCTCCCGCGCATTATCCTTTCTTTCTTGTCTCGAAAAACTTTTGGAAACGTTATAAACGAGCCTTTCTCATAGGTATTACGCACATTCGACCTCGAAAATGCCGCAAAACCGTCGCTCTTGTGAAATGCAGTTCCACGATCACCGCATAGATGGCGCCAGAAATGAAATTTTAGAAGTTTTAACAGATCTGGTCTCTCTCGGTCGAAGTCGGTCGCAAGAGTGTGAACGGGCCTTTATTTATTTCTGCGCTCGAACTTTCGTGATGAGGAAAACTAGCACTAAATTTCAAAAGTAGTTAGTAGTTTGAGTAGAAGTTACCTGAAAAACGTAGTTAAATTAAACTACTAATTACCCAAATAAAGCTGTAATTGAAAGTTACCAAGTTACTCGGAAAAGTAGTTAAACTACAGTAGTTTGAGTAGAGTAGTTGAACTACGTCCAAGTCTGGTTCGTTGTAAGGCGAGAGCTTTCTCTCTTTCTCATCTCTTCACTTCCGCCTTGTAACGACGCACTAAAAATTCTCTGTATTTTTTTTCTTTTTTGCATGCGTGCAGAGTTTTTTCTTTTTTTTAGCTTATTTCCCTTTAGGAATCGCTTCTCTTCGTGGGCAAACGCTTTGGGAAGAAAATTTTCTTCTTTTTTTCTTTTTGTGTGTGCGTGCAGAGTATTTTTTAGCTTTCTCCCCTTCTGAATCGCTTCTCCTCGCTCAATTTTGTTCGCAACCTGAGCTTTTAGAATTTTCTTCCTTCCCACTTCTTTTTTGGAGGAAAGGGACAGGCTAAGAAGGCGATTGTTGCGCGTTTTTGGAAGCCTTCCCCGGGGGAAAATGTTTGATATAGCCAATATGCTGTTCGTTATAAACAATACTTTTTACATGCAATTTCTTTTTAATTTTCCGTGAGTTCGATATTGGCAATAATTCGCTGTACGTGGGTTCGTTCTAAACGGCTTTCACGTAGTATATGGGTGATTTCATCTCAAATCGTACAAGAAAAATTATGGGCCCTCAAAAAATGCTGGAAAAATATATGTCGGTGGAAAATGTGTGACTACAACAAAACTGTAAATTAGAACTACGGAAATTTGTTTGTTCTTGAGTTTTGGGCTTCGTAAGGGCAGAATGAAAGTCGTACGATTTTCGCAGTTTTCACTAGTGACACATTTTGGAGTCTCGCAACGTTTAGATTATCTTTTTCACAACAATGATAACTTTTTTACTGCTTTAATACTTTATATAGAACGGTTAAAGTTCACTAGAAGTGTGTGTTTTTTTATAAAATAAAAATTCTTGGCTCTTGCATTTTTGACAATAATGGGCCAAGCTTGAATCGAGTTAGCTTTAGATGTACAATTATTTAAGGCATAAGAAACATATCAAATGAAAGCTTGTATCTAAGTCCAATCAAATCATAATATAAATTTAGGTATAGTTTATATAGAAGAAACAACACTGTTGACATGGGAAGAACAGTTAAAGTACAAAATTCAACGTCATTTCAGGAAAAAACATATTTTTTTCCAAATCTTTTTCCATGAAAAGTTTTCTATGTGTTTTTATGGAGGCAATAAAATTTCTTTGACATATATGGTTTCGTCATATTAAGCATTGCTTTTGAAGAGAAGACATATTTGTACCTCCCTTCTACGACGCATATCTCTGTCATTTCGTTTTTCACTTAAATAGTAGTTATTTTCGTAACAAGATCGTAGTTTTATTGTTTCTTGAGTCCACACACAGTTAGGCAAAACTTGTACATAGATGTGTATATACAGTAATATGGCAACGGACGACTGTGTCGCATTCTCTCAACTTGGTTAGAAAGCCCTGGACCTCTCCTGACCTGAGATCATCGCAGGCGATTGGACCAGGTAAGTCAGGCTCCGGATTCGGCAACTTCCAGCGGTGTTTCAGAAACAGAGCTGGCGTAGCTTGAGACCGACTTCAGGCTGTAGGCGTACCGCGTGCAGCCTCCCTCACTGGGCGAAATGCGCGGTCGCAGCTAGCGAGGTACGGTCGTCATCAGTGTACAAATCGCACTCAGAGACGTCATTCGTGATCCGTCCGTTCTACATTCACGTTCTCCTCTGTAGACTCACAAAGAAACAAACTGTATTTCACGTGTTTGTTCACGTTTCGATAAAAACTCAGCGCTGGCTTTGGCTTCTTGTGGTCAAGACGGGCAAAAAGGCGCTAAATTGCACCTGCTCGCCTCTAGTTTCGTTTTTTTCAACTTACCCTTTTTCTCCATCGTCCCTCTTCAAAAATCTGGCAAGAGGTGTTAAAATGGAGAAACCACTCAACGAAATGGTCGAGGAACCGAGGAAAACGTAGTAAACTAAAACGGTTAATCTATGAACAAAGCAGACCTGACACATCGAGCAAAGGCGCCGTTCTGAGCACTGATCGGCTGATGGGCCCAAGCCCATGCGCGATATACGATTGAAGACGCTGTTATAACTTTAATAAACATCGTGTTCTCAATAGATTACAGTTGTCTAGTAATTATAGTAAAGCTGAAAGAAGACATGAAATTGCTTTGGTAGAAGTTTTCTAAGTTTCGTATCTAGGAGCGGATAAGCCAAGGACGTCCTTAGGCCGTCCTCCCTATGGCAACTGTGCCTACGGCGTCCTCCCGACTGTGTCCTGTGTCACGCATTCCCTTAGCCGCTGAGCGCGATCTTGGAGTCTACGACCGAAGGAGGTACGACGGACGTCCTCTTACTGAGCTGGACGTTCGGACGTTCTGGGGACATCTTGGGGACTACGCGTGTTGTCTGGGATATGGTAACTGTGTGTCTGTCAGCCTTTCTTCAATATTTTCTGCCTCAAGAACAGAAGATCGACCAGGAATTGACGCAGTTTACTGCGCAAGTGACAAATGTTGCGGTGCATCCTGGATAACGTGATTTTCATTTGATATCATTTATTTATTTATTTATTTATTTACATTGATGCACGAGGTAGTTGCGACATTAACAAGTAATTTAAAGCACTTCTCGCCGTTATAGAAATGCTCTTCTCGGCTCACAAGTAGTTGGTGCTGTTAAGAATGGAACCTTCGGCGACCTTCTTCCGAGTTTCAACGCTGCGGAAACGAGTCATGATCTGTCCGGGAACGTCGCCTGCTGGGCGGGGCCTACGCGAAACGAGTCCCGACGAGTACGGAACCGTCGCCTACGTGTCTGCGCCTGCGGAGACAGGTCTCAACGCGTCCGTGACGTCAACGGGACGTGTGTGCGTGCGTGCGGCTTGGCGCGCTCCGGAAGGGAGAGAGGCCCTGGCCCTGACTGCCGGAGATCTTTGGCTACGACGCACTGCTGGCTACGACGCGGCGGACCTTGCTACGACGCACTTGACGGCGGGTTGCTGCTGCGCACTTGCTGCCCTGGCGGGGAGTGAGGGGAGAAAACGGACCCTATATGAGGCGGAGCGCGAGGCTGCTCAGGAGTTCTCTCCGGATTTGACGACTGTATCGCAACCATGTAATTAAACCGTTCGTTACGTTACCAATTCTCCCACCTCCACTGGACCCCTGGGTTCTTCACTTCGGGGAATGGTCGTCGCCACGAGCCAGGAAGCTCCCGGACGTGCGGCTCAAACCCCGCCTCTAACAGTGCCAAAACAAAACATTATTGCATTTTAATTAGGCATTATTTCGCGGTTTTCATCTGTCCGCATAAAACTAAACACAAAAACTATCATGCTCGACGCTGCACATCCGGCATTCCTAACTCCTAAACGGCGGCGTGCGTCCTAACATCAGAGACCAGAATTATATAAGTTGAATATAAGACGCACACTTCCGTGCAAAACTAAAAAAAAAAAAAAAAAACTTTTACTTTTGTTTGTTTTGATCTGTATGAGCGTCGTACCGGCGTGCGGTCGTGTATCAATTGTAGTAGACCGTTTCCTCGCAGTATCCCGGAAGAAAACGCCGCACCTGCGCATGCCCGCCGCCAGCCTTCCTGCATAGGTTCACGGTTTGTGGAGAGTACGGAGCGCTATCCGGGTGCTAGCGAGCTGCGGTTGTACCGCATGGCTAAATTGCTCGTCTACAGCGACTGACTCGTCCGCAACTGTAAATGGCAGACCAGCCACACGGTGTACAAATATTCACACAACCCCAATTATATCAAAAAAACTAAAATGACTCAAATTCGAAAAAAAAAAATCATATTTACAATAACATTGTTATCTCCTTTTGGTGAAGGCTTAGCAGCCGTTGCATTCCTTTTCGCGCACGAAACTGTGACTCGCAGAGAAGGTAAGAACACAGTGTTACCGAACAAAAAAGTTAGGGCGCAAACGAGCTGGTGATCGAAGGTTTGACATAATTTTGGACAAGCACCCGATTCTGGGAAAAGACAGGCACGTATCCAGGGGGAGGCCCATGGAGCCCCCCCCCCCCCCCCCCGAAATCTTCCATTTTCCTGGGACCTCCCTCCCCCCCTCCCCCTCATACAGCATTTTGTCATGGGCGCCCCCCCCCCCCCCCCCCCCCGAAACAAAATCCTGGCTACGTGCCTGGAAAAAGACAAAGGATAACACAACACAGAGTCTCTGTTTGAGACTCTGCGTGCTTTGTTGTCCTTCGTCTTTTCCTCCAGTCTCGGGCGTTTAGTCTAAAACAGTGTTACCGTAATAATGTACACACTTGCACACTTGAGCTGATGAGGCCTCAAAACCGAAACTCGCCTATCGTGACTGCGCCCGCTACCGCGCCATCACCCAACCTCGATGTCACACACTTCTGCAAAAAGTCACTGTAAAATTGCCAGTAAACAAACAAAAATGACACCGATACAATTATCTTGTAGAATATCACCTTGTTTAGTAACAAATTGTGCCAATATGCATTAAAAAAAAATTTAAAGCTTTTTTTTTTTGTTTGGAAAAAACGAAATATCAACTTTTTGGTCTGGCGACACTGTATCCCAAGATTCGCACCGCATTTTCGATTCGGCAAAAGCAGCAGAAGTACAGTCAGTACAGTGGCTAGCAGAAGTTCGGCCCATCACTACCTTTGAGCAACTTGGGGACCTTCGAGACTCAAGTTTTGATGGTTGTAAATAAGGTGAACACAAGTCATCGCACCGACGACGAACATTCTAGATCACGACGTGCGCCACAATCATGCCGGTGAACTGTGTAGCCTTCGGCTGTCGTAATTATTATCGCCCGGGTTGTGGAAATAGCTTTTTCGCTTTCCGTGTAGTAAGCTTTACCCCGCGAGGCAGGCAGCCTGGATTCGTGCCGTCAATAGAGTGGACAAGTCCGACCCTCGAAGAGCTGGAAGCCGGGTCGGCTGTCCAGACTGTGTAGCGCCCATTTTATCACAGGTAAGTTGACTTGAAATTTTTGCAAGCGATAGAGCTTTGCGAAGTGCGTCGATGATCACATCTGTTTTTGGTTGCAGGGAAGCCGGCGTCAGAGAAGGCACACCCGGACTATGTCCCTACACTGTTTAGCCACTCCCGTCCGCGGCCGTCAGCCCTCGATCGGTTTCAACGCTGGTCCACCAGATCATCAACCCAAGGTGAGAACCCTTCCTTGCAGCGGCGTAGACTTTCCATTTTCCCGGGGGGGGGGGGGGGGGGGGCGGGGCGGGGGCGGGGGCGGCAGGGGGCAGGCTGAGAAGTTCCCCGGTTGCATTATGTTTTCGCCAGAACTGGAGATTGAAGCTAAGGAAAGCACGCTGGGATTCCATTTCCCACGTATTTTGTCAATAAAGGCAACGTGGGCGTTATTTTGTTTACATCCTACTACTAGAAGCTCGTTACATGGCACGTAAACAGCGTCTCGGAAATAATAATAATAATAATAATAATGGTTTATTTTCCAGTGCCCACAAACAACTTAGCGTTCTATGGTGTGGTGCACAAACATGGGTGAAGTATTATACATTTAAGACATAATACAAATTATCAAAGACAAACTAACAACAAATACAAGCAAAAAAAAAAAAAAAGATCAAGGCCCAGGCCCGGAGGGAGGCTCTGCCCCCTGGATCTCACCAGGGGGGCACGAGGCCCGTTGCCCCCATAGTCTACGCCTATGCTTCCTTGTCACAGTTGTCCATAGTAATATGTCGTGAAGGCTGTTCTTTCGTTTTGGCCAGTTATCAAATACAGCAAAAGCACTCACACTGGCCATTTGTAAGTCATTCTCATTTCAGAGACATCATGTTTAATAGCAAGCACTATAACAAACACTTTCAATATTGTGATGTGGAGGGTACTCCACATCACATATTTATAGATACTGTCAAACTCTACATAGCTTGCATGTGATGTCATTTGCTGAGCCTTGCCAGTATTTTATGTGCCATGAGCGTTTGATTCACACGTGCTAGTTTCACAGTGCAGAGGGCAAAGTATGAAGGAATCAGTATGTAGAAATAGCTGGCAGTACCTATAGAATTTTTGTGCCTGCACAGCCGCAAGAGCTATTCTTCTCAGCAAACTTTTCTTTGGTCGAGGTGACACCATGCACGAAAACGGCGTCACTTGTGGCGGTTGGCTGTGGCATGAGGACCTAGGACGCACTTGAAAAAGGAAACCTAGGACAGCAGGCATTGCGGACTCCAATCCAGAGAGTCGGAACACACATAATTGCGCAAAGGTTCGGTCGCTCTCCCTGAATAGCCGATGTGAATGACTCGCTTGCATCAATGGGACAACCTTGACAAAGATCACGACATGTTGCGAGCATATTTTAATGTTCAAGGCAGTTCATCTCGGGTAAGTGTTGGGATGGTTGACTTTTTTGGGGGTCGGGTCTGTGGAGCATGCATGTGTAGCCGAGATGTTTGTTGCTGCCCAATCAGAACTGCACTCATCAAACAAATTTGATATAGTACCTGCGCAGTGCCGAATCAATCAAAAAAGAGCCAAAGGAGAGAATGTGCAATGCGTTAGATTTTTTGCAGTGGCAGCTGAAGGCAACAAGCTTCAAGATTGCTGCGAGGTAAAGAAATGCGTGCTCACAAGCAGTGGTTTCTTTCAATACCAGTTTTCTGCTGCTCATGCGGTACGGAACTTCCATTCCAGTCTCTCTAGCACCTTGTTTGTCAAAGTGAAACATTTTTCTGCAAATAGGTCAATTGTGCTGACACTTAGCCGAAACTCTACTCATCGAAATCTTTGTCAAGGTTTTCCCCATTGATGCGATCGCAGTAATTCGCGTTGCCGCCTTACAAAGGGCGACCGAGCCTTTGCACTCAGTATGTTCGAACTCTTGAGAATTGCAAAAACCAGGGACTCGCAATGCCTGCTGTCCTCGGTTTTCATTTTCGAGTGTGACACTGTTTTTATGCGTGATGTCATTTGAAACGAACAAAGATTCCCTGCATAGTGTGACCATCTCGTTGAGTGTAGCCCAAGCAGCTGTGCGTACACCGCTGTCCGCCCATCAGCTACCACGGACGCCATGATGGTGATCACGAACACAAAGTGCACCGCTTGCTAGTCACGCTTGAATACACCCCATTGAGTTGTACAGTGTAAAAAGTGGTGTGCATCAGTAGTTAGATCAATTTGAATAAATTTCTTGTTTGAAATCCGCACCTTCATGTGCGTATGTTCACTAGTAGTGGTGTTTATAGAGACCTTATGCAGGTTTGAGACTTTCACTCACTTAATATATCAAGTTGTTCATTTATATCATCTTCAGAGGCTGCGACCAGTGGTGAGCCAAGCCAAAGAAGCTCGTGCCCCAGTGTATCTGAGATAAATGAAAGTGCAGGTATGACGCAAAGTAATGCAGAGGTTGAAACTGTTATGCTCGTTAATCACATTTATTGCTTTCCAGAATCCACAGATACTGCAAGCAGCTGCAGGGATGGTGAAGGTATAAGCATCAATTTGTTTTATTGAATCTTTTCTTGAGCATAGGGTTACAATAAATATTTGTCACTATTACTGGCTCAGTATTTTAGTGTTTATTTAGAAGCAAAAAATGTTTCCATAGATCAACATACTATGCCTTGTGCTTGTTACAAGTTGCCACATGCTCAACTGGTTTACAAAGTTGCTGTTCTTAAGCCACAATGGATGTTCCCCCCATCAGAATCTGCACCGGGCGAGTGCGTCGAGGAGCCGCTCTCCTCAGTTGCCCCTGCCTCTCCACAAGGTACTGCAGTTCTTTTGGCTTTGGCATAGGCAAGCATATCATGCCTTGTGCTTGTTGCAGTCGCCATGTGCTCAACTGGCTCACAAAGTCGCTGTTCTTGACCCACAACGAATATTTCCTCTATCAGAATCTGCACTGGGCGACGGGGAGTTATGGAATAACATACGCAAGCACATTGGGTACCCTCAAAATGAAAGACGTTTACAAATCTCTGTAATGCAAAATTAGAGCGCAGCTCTTGAGGAGGAGGAGGTATGCCCCTCCTCCATACCTTCCCCTCCTCCCACAGTTTTTCCCGCTGGATTTAGCGGGGAAATTTACGTCATGTGATCTCAACACCAATTCAGTTTCCCTGCTAAATTTAGCGGGAAAATGACGTCCCGTGACTTCGTGTCCCGTCACCCATAAGCAAATTCAGTTTCTCCGCTAGATTTAGCGGGAAAATTGGTGTCACGTGACCTCAACACCAATTCTACTTCCCCGCTCATTAGCGGGGCGGTTACGCCGACGGTGACGAAGCTAAATGCGGAAACGGGCGCCTTTGGCATTGAGCTACATGAGCGGTGAAAGTGGGCACCGCGCACCGTTCGCCAGTAGGCACGCCACAGGCGCACTACGCAGCTTTATCTGTATCAACGAGATCGAGCAGCGCCGCACTGCGCAGAAGTGACATAGGGATATCAGCACGGTTGCAATGATACTGCCCCGTGGCGCCTGTTTTCATCGGCAACGCTTTTTTAGCTTTCCAGGGTGCTTGCGTACATTATTCTAAAATTCCCTTGTTGTACACAGAGCTACACTGCTAGCGTGATGAAGCAGTTGTCAGTCTTTTCTGTTTATCTCATAAAAATAAAAATGCTGCCATCAAAACTATGAGTGTCTTAGTGTCGCTGACCTAAACGTATTAGTATCGCTGACCTAAACGATAAAATTTGGTGCCACCTACTAATACCATTTCGAAGTAAAATTCGAAAAAGCTCCAACGTTATGTTCGCAACAGTGTCGCTCAGTGTACATAGTTGTTTCACAGTTGCACGTTTTAAAAACCATATCTTACAGAAAAAAAAAAAGTGTTCGGGTGTTTTTGTAGGAATATATTACGTTGAAGCTTATGTGACAGGTTTGTATATTTTAAGAACACGTTGACAGGCAAAATATTTCAGAACATATTCTTAAGCAGAAAAGGCACGCAGACCAGGGTTAGAACGATTGGCACTTTTGCGAAGAGGTTGAGATGTGCAGGGCCTTATACAAGGGGGTTGAAACCGGACGAGTTCAAATAAGAAGGGCTTTCGGGGACGGGTTGAAAGGGGATGGGTTCATGTGGGGAGGGTGTTTAGGGAATGGGTCGAAATGGAGCAGGTTCAAATGGGAATGGGTTGTTTCAGGAATGGGTTGAAACGGGACGGGTTCAAACAGGAATGGGTTGTTTGGGCCTACAACCGAGGGTATGTGCTACGACTATGTTCCAACAAGTTGCTATCAATTAAAGAAACCCCCCAAAAAAAAAACTGCGGTTGTTTTAAATCTACATCAATGGTTCACATGGCAGCACAAACAGGGCAACGCTGTGGAGCAAGGTGGGTTTTCAAACGCAACGCAATGAAGAGCAGCGAGATCGAAAATTTTGAAACGAAAGTCTGTTGGCGTTGTTGCTTCCCCGCCGTACCCAATGGCGAGCTGAAGAGAGTTCAGTCGCCATTGGATCAAGGTCGATTTCGGGAGCGCGAGTGTCGCAAGTTTAAAATGCAGTCGTTAGAGCAAAGTATAATGCTGCTCCAGAGGCACATACGTCTTCTCACACGTTGCACTCGCTAAGCACTCCGCTCAACGTCGATTCTTGATCGGTATCCAAGTGTGTGAAGGCACAGAGACGCAGCGCTTTGGCATGCTAGGAAGCTTTAAGCATGCTGTGAGACCGGTGAGACTTGTGTTCGACGAGTTGTGCCTTTTTCCGGTGGTGTTGCGCTTTTGTAAGACACATGTTCTCGAATGCAACTTCGAACGTTTACACAAAGATTTATAAAACTTCTCGGCTAATGACAGTGAATGAGAAACGTGTCTTCATACTGCCGTCCAGCCTCTGCAATGCTGCAAGGTTGATTTTTGTACATGCAAGATTTTGTATGCAAGATTTATAAAACTTCTTCGGCTAATGACAGTGAATGAGAAGAAAACGTGTCTTCAGCACGCTGCCGTCCAGCCTCTGCAATGCTGCAAAGGGTTGATTTTGTACATGCAAGATGGCCGCCCGGTGGCCACACCTGCGCTGCAGCAGCCAAGCGTGGATGTGCGATCCAGCAAATTGTCATGGTGATCCTAGAAATCACTGAGATTAGTGATCGGAGCCAACATTGGTCAGAGCGCCACATCTTTGAGTCATGTTTTTGCCAGTGCTGCCAACTGAATAGGTGACATGCTGAATCCATGTTTTTCGGGATAGCTGCTGCCACCTATCGGCAAAACTTGGAAGCTAATAGAGTCTGGGTTTGAGGCTTTTAGAGAGGAAGAATTGCGCCATCATAAGTTGTTCATCACGTTTCTCGTGAGCGTTAGTGTTTACACGTTTCGTCGAGTAGTTTTGCGGCGCTATGACTGACGATGAGAACGTTTGCCGTTCTCTTTTCCGCCGGATGGCTGGGTTGAGAGGCCTCCGTCGTGTGCGGAATTTTAGCAAGACCAAGTCTGGCTCTGCCTGTGCTTCAAGACTGATACCTGGCGTGAGGCGTGCAGGGGACGGGCCTTCAAAGACAAGGGCTACGTTAGAACTAGCGGTGGAACACGTCGGACGACTCGGGTGTGTCTTGTGCAAGTGCGTATGCCTTGCATCAATTTAAATGAAATATAATGAAACATACTTACATAAGCTGAAATCCATGTTTTTCAGAAATAATCGCTTCGAGGGTTTTCATACGAAAGCATGCGTGCACACCACAAGTGCACGTACACTACGCAAAACTCTTGAACCGATGAGTTTCAAAGAAATGTGGATTGGATGGTGTAAACATATACTTCCTGCTCTGCTTAAGTCAAATAAATCCTAACAAGCAGACATCAGCAGATGGTTCGACGCCCATATCCTTGGCAAATCAGAAAAAAAGGGCACACTTTGAATCGTCACTGACCATGTACAAGATTACAAAGACAGAAATGCAACAAGGAAAGCTACTCAAACCACACATGAAAAACATGAATATACAGTATTGCAAATTTTGCTGCTACATGTCCCACAGACAAGCGGTCCTCTCAGCTAACCGGTAGCAATTTAAGGATCAACTCACGCTCCATCGTATTCAAAAGATGCAACACTTATATCTATGGCGGCAAATATTGCATCTAATCTCTGTATATCATAACTGTTAGCAAACTTATTAAATGATAGGTGCCGACATCTGCCAGTCCCAGATGCAGTGCGGTCACGCAACGAGTTGAGCTGCCAATGTTGACATGATCATCAGAGCATTACTCATACAGCTCATGTCTCGAGATGTTCTTATTTGTTACAGTGAGCGAATTGAACAATGACAGTAAGGACCCGTCCTTATGAGCGACCGACGTCACGGTGACGCACTGATACCGCAACTCTACGCGACCAAGTTTCAATAGGAATGCATGTACCGTGCTTCTCTGCTCCGCACTTCACGCTTTTGCGTTACTACCCGACACTCTCCCCCGGGACCATGGCTGTCCGACGCCACGTCGGCAAACGATGCGTGTCGCGTGGCCTGTACCCTCCCCCGCGAAACCAAAGACCACTGGACGAAGCAGATTCGCATGCTGATGCCACGAACACAAGTTGTACACAACGAGTCAGCGATATCAGAAGAGTGAATGAAAGCTAACAAAAACACTGCAGGCACATAAAGAGAAAAATCACATAAAGCCTCATGCTCGGAATTGAGCCGAGTTGCCCTTTACGGGAGTGTCGTCAGTTCATGGCAAATTATTAAAAACAAGCTGAAAAAACAACAATGAAGAACGACACTCTGAAACATGCAAGAAAGATGAAATTTTGACCATGGCAGCAATTAGCCCTCGCTTTTCAAAATGGTCCAGTGTGAGAGTTACTGCTGCAACTGACAGGTAGGCTATCATCGAACTGCTTGCTATACAGAACATTACTCGTACAGCGTTCATCCATGTTGTCGTTCATAAGAAATGTCAGCGTGTGACGTCAGTCTCACTTCCTCTCCCTGCCGCATGCTCTTGGGACAGCCGAAGCCATTCGAAGGTGAGGAGACGAAGCAAGGATTGAGCTGTCACGCTCCGACTGCGAGCTTTTCTCAATCATGCCCTTCTTATCTGAAAATATCAATTAAAAATATTGCTGTACGAGTGATGTTTCAGGGTTTGTGGCATCCCGTTGAGTGCTCCTACTGACCCGTCTTTGGAAATCTGAATTTCAGCTCAGCGTGCCTTCAAAAAAGTGATGTGTATCTATTTTACAAACACCTTTCCAGTGCTTTGTGATATTCACAAAAGGAAATCTACATTTACAACTGTAGACACTAATCATTGTTGGTTAATGGCTCCCGGAAATTGCTCAGAAAGCAACAGACCACAGAATTTGGTCAGCGATGTCGATCATTGTTATAGGGAACGGACGATCAGAAATGTGGAACTGTTTCACTCTTCCTATTACACGTTCAACAATCACATGGGCAGTTGCTGCGTGTGTACCATGTCCTCTTCTGACATCTGTGGTTCTTGAGGCTTCCTGAAAGCAGGAATGTGTACCTGCACCCTCGTGGCAGGTCGTACAGTCTGAAGCCTTTATCGACCATAACGGCATCACCCCTGGCTCCAACAGCCCCATCAGCCCACTCTGCTGAACTATCAGGCGATCTGAAACGGAGCCTCCCCACAAATCCGAAACGTGCGAAATGTACCCGTCGGGGTGCAGCCAATGACAGCTTTGTATGTGTTAAAATGTTGGCCTGCTGGGCACGCAGAGAAGACGGCTTCTGGATCCGCACCTCCATTCCGTCGAGGACTACCCTTGTGTTCGGAAAGTTTTGAAAAGCGTGGGGCAGGTTCTCTTGAATTTCAAGCAAAGAAGGGAACCGAGGTAATGCCTTCAACTCGTGTTGGAGGAAGTTCATCCACGTTGTGAAAGCTTTATTCAGCTGCCCTTCAGACACTCCAAAGTTGCGGGCCATTTCCTTACCGGCCATTCCAGTCCTTAACCTCACACAGACCATGAAGAACTCTTCAATAAGCTCCATCTGCCGCAGGTGGCCTTTCATCTCGCTGGTTTTCTTGTTGCACTTCCAATACTTCCTCACGGCTGCCCGAAGTTCAAAAAGGCGTACACCAGCTCGAATACGGCAAACTCAGACAGTCCAGTGTAGTACGTACACTTCTTGGGTTTGTGTCGAGTGCTATCGATAGTCAACTGGCATGCTTTGAGGTGTCCCCACTTCTGCTTCCCTGCATTTTAGCTCGAACTCCGAGCACAGGTTACGTTGCTGCAGCTGGGCGGTCCTGAGGTCCCACAGCCTACACCCCTCACAAGTCCTTGATATCATAGAGGGTCCAATGGCAGCTTTTTCTTCCGTATCTGTAAAAAGAAGCATGCATATAGTACAGAGTGATATTTATACGAGCATTTTTGCTTGATATCTTTGCTTTGTATCGGTATATGCCAGGGGTGGCCAAACAAACATGTCGGTAGAACCACAATCAAGTCTTATTTTCAGAGAGCCGTGGAGGCGACAGCATAACTTTGTGCAGAAATATGAAGCCAACCAGCTGAAGGTAGCTGAGAAACCAATACTAAACAAAGCATGGCAAAAAAAATAAAAAAGTGCAAGAGACGAGGACGGTGTGTCCTGGTCTTTTGAGGGCTGTTTTCCTTTGACAATGTTCAATGTACGTACAGTAGCCAAACTCATCACCTGGGCTGAGCAAATTTGTACACAAAACTGATACTGTCTCTACTTAGAACCAGGGATTTCCCAGACTCCCTAAGGGGGAGGTTAGCACCCCACCTAGTTTCCCAAAACACCTTAAACCTAAAAATCTTTCAAGTGAATACCCACTCTCGCATTAGAAAGACATATTTAGTATGAGCATTTAGTCATCGTTGTCTTAGCATCTGTCTTCAATCGAGAATGCAGGGATTGGTGTTCCATTCCACATGCGCACGCCTTTCCTGTATAAAAGATCGAAGTAAATAACCACATTGAAATGCGCGTGCAAGATGCCATTTGTTTTACGATGTTGCTTTGGAAGATTACTCGCTGAGGCCAGTACGTGCGCGCGTGGAACACCAATCACTGCATTCACCTTGATGCTTGGGTAAGACAGCAATAGGTCTATTTAGCTATACTTCATTTCAGCATGTAGATGCTGCCGATGGCTACAGCGCATGCTCCGGGCTTCCAGCGTCCCTGCCAAGCACGCGCGCTCGTGCAGTACAGGCATATTCAGCGCCACACGCTCGTGCTTGCATCCGCTACGTCTGGACCGCTGAAACAGGACAGACGGATTACTAGACACGATGCTTCAAGATGCGCTCATGGGGTAAGTTGACTAAGCCAGTTCACTACATTGCACCGCAGCACAATATCCGTTGCTTTGGGAACCAAGGAAAATGCCCCGGTCTTCGTTTGTATCGCTCGAGAATGAGTATAGTTGTATACATTCGTGAAAAGTTCAGATAGCCGAAAACGCAAGCAGCGCGTTCGGTCGCGGCGTGATAGCATGAGATGAAGCTGCTCCGTCGAAGCCGAAACTGGGTGGCCAACCAGTTCCCAGAGTGCACTGCGCAGTCTTCGCCGCGATGGGGCGCGTCGGTCCTGGAAGAAGTGTCACGTATCAGTGGCTTGCTAGCTATCTCGAGCAAAAACGCGGTTAGATTTCATCGCTTGGCTTTCATGTCAACATACGGCCGAGGTTGCGCGCATGCGCACTCCGCGTTTTCTAAAAACGTGGATTGGGTTAACGGGCTCTGAAGGGGTTTAAGCTTTTCAAAGAATTAGGTGGCAGCTAGTGCCCCCTGGGCGGTCAAACACTGGAGTGATATTGGGCAGAAACATCGGATGAGATTACCATTGTATCATATAAAACGTATATCACGTCCTTAAACCACTTTAAACTCATATATGCCAGCAAGAACAGCCAAGTTGACTAAGTTACATGACTAAATTTTGAAAACAGCCAGCGTCGCCCTGCGGCGCGGAAACAGGAAAGTGGGACTGCCGATTCAACAAATCTGACGAGTGTCAGGTTTGCACGGAATCACGGTCCTTTTGCTGGTACTCTGCTGGCCGTCACGAATTTTTCGCGCGAAAAGCTAGCTTCAAGTTGGTACAGTGCTCGACTGTAGTGCGCGTCTACGAACGCCCCGTTCAATAAGTAACGTAAATATAGCAGACAAGCGAAATGAACCTTTCCAAGAAAAGGCACGGAAGCCTTTGCTGCGTTCCCGGTTGCACCAACAACACTATGACGAGTCGACACGTCTCGTGGCACGGGTTTCCGAAAAACGAAGAGGACCGCAAAGTGTGGATTAAGAGAATCAATCGCACACAGCCCGGAAAACGGGGCCTCTGGGTGCCCAGCCCGTACCAGAAAATCTGCGGCGCTCACTTCAACGTCAGCGGGAGGCGTGCGTACTTGGACCGGTTTCCCACATATTCCCCCATAGAAAGTACAAGCAAACTCCATCTCCTTACAGCTGGTGTAGGTATAACCGTATAGTCATCTGCACAATTATCTCTATGCGGAGCGCAAGTTCGTTTGCTTCTTAGCAGAGGTTGTGGCGACGTCAGAACGTTGAGCTCTGATTGGCTCTGATTGGAGGACAGGGTGACCGTAGACCTCAAGGCAGCTAGCACTTAAGTCTACCCACTATCCTTTCGACTCATGATGCCATCAGAGCTCAATGTTCATGCATTGTTTATGAGGCTTCTCCACTGCTTTTATTCTGTCAATTCCCAGGCTGGGATCGGTTTGTCAGCTATCAATCAAGAAAGATAGGGTATTCCTCAATACAGAAGAAAGTTTAAGAACCCCAATGTGTAGTAAAAAGATGCAACTGTGTCTCCATACCGTTAAAAAGCGTTTTTGAAAGGGGGATGGTTTTCTTGCAATATGATGTTAGAAGTTACCGCTTTTGTTTGGTCCAGAAAAAACTAACCACTTGGTATCAAGGCAGATGAGACTTGCCGAGTTCAGAGGTAGTTTAACGGGGAAAAAATAGTAACCTTTACCCCCGAACTATGCTTCATAGTGAAACAGGTAGCTTTTCGAGTGTTTGTTCGTATTTTGGGTGTGGCATGCAATACAATGGAAGTGTTTCTCGAAGCCCTTGTGAATGCTCTTGGCGTGGCACAGTGACATCGGCACTTTTTTACACTTTACTAAGACAAGGTATTAGTCGGCACTAAGTTTTACCGCTTTGGCTGGGAGCCCCATACAGGCACTCTCCCCTACACTAATAGCCGAATTGTCCGCTCGAAAGTGGGCACCTCGGCTCCCATACGTTCGCGCAGAGTGCGATCCTGAACTCTACGAGATTCCGGGCCGTACACGAAAACCTCGGCCGACCATTCCTCAACAGTGGCGCCTGATGCACAAAACAATGCTTGATGGGAAGTGCTGCCACTTACTCGTGCACCCTCTCTCCCAGTAGCTGCTTTCGTTTGAAGGACTTCTTGCATCCAAGCTCAATGCACCTTGAAAGTTCTAAATGCTTTTAGAGAGCTTAGATGAATATCTCAAACTCCGTTGCCAGAACTCCGTTGCCCAGCAACAGAGCTCCATTACCAGTACGACATTGATGCGCAAAACGCTGACGCGATCCTTTGTCCTTCCACAGCTAGCAGAGTAGCGCCTGCTTTTTACGTTTGGGCTCCATAAAGTCCATGCCTTTCGCCCCAAGATAAGACAAAATGCCTCCTTCTAAAGCCGGCCAGGCTTGTACCGGTTTATCCGGAACTGCAAAAAACACTGATGGTGGCGGTAAGTAGCCGTTCCCACAAATGTTGGGGTCGCTTGTGCCATCTCTACTGTATTCAAAGGATGGATGTCCTATTTGTAAAAAAATAGTATGTTCAGGTGAAAACAGTGAGTGGCACAAAGGAGTCTGCGGCAGTGACTCCTCACATTGTACAGTGACACCTTTGCGGGTGCACGCTTTTTTATGCAATGTGAAGGTTGTCTACGTTGTTTAGCCCCTGCGGTGAACAGACATATTTAGGAGGCAAAATTCGAAGCGCAACGCTCATGGGCTCCCAAGCAGAGCATGAGCACACATAAAAGTGTGAAATGAAAGCTGTTGAATCGGCTTCTCAAATTTCCTTCTTGGAAGGTCGGACAAAATGTGCAAAACATGCACAAAAAAACTCGTAAAAAAGAAAAAAAAATGTAAGAATTTAAGAGTCCGTAAAGGCGCAACTCTTGTCTTACTGTGTCCTCACTCAGCTGACCGTTTATATTGGCTGCCGGTTTCCTGAGCCAAAAGCAAGATGGCGATTCAAACTCCTGCTTGGCATGCCCCACTTCATCAAGATATCATGAAACGATAAAGGGAAAAACCAATCCGGAGTCGGTGAACGCAAACGACAATGCTTTTTGCTAGTCTAACATCTTTGACGCAAAAGAAAAAAAAACATTCACATGTCTAGGTCGGACACTTACTGCAAACCACTAAGGGCGTTGCGAAATTCAAGGTCCTCGGACCAGAAACGGTGGAAGCAAGAAAATGCAGTGTCTGTCGGATTTTAACCGGCAGACACGCTTAATTCCATGCCTACTCATTTTTTTTCTTTGAGGAACGTACAGCAAAATTTTATTTTAAACGGGCAATTTGCATCAAAATAAGACAAAAACATTTCCTCAGATTCCAGGTGTGGTGTCTTGTTCTTAATGGGGACTTCTGGTCCGAGTCCCACTAACATGCAGAGCGCCGAAATTGATCAAATGCTTGCAGAATTTGCATAGTTTTTATCACTCTTGTCACTGTCCGTCAAACTCTCGTATAGTTACGAAAATTCGTAAACACTGCAGTATTCGTCGTCACATTGCATGAGCATTGATCACTTTCAAAAATATTTTTCATATTTTCGGTGGCTAAAGTGGACCTCTGTGGCAAAGCCAAGTTTTTTAGCGCAAACGCTTTACAAACAACCACTTCTTTCTTGGCTGAATGTGGTGTTTTCTCTGTCAAACTGCAAAACAAACGAGCAAACAACACAAGGCACACATGCAGCAGGGATAGTTTGGCCACCTGCCACAGAGCGTGCTAAAGAAGCGCCAAAACCAAAACACGAGACACACTCGTGTTCGGACTTAATAGTCCGTAAGGGGTGGCACGAGTGACACTCTTTATTAGTAGGCAAGGGATTAAATGATCTGAACAGCAGTGGGGAGCCCGAAGCCCATCCAGCTAACGCTATCTCATTTGAACATTCGATTGGAGACACCCTGAGCGCCCTGAGGTTGCGACTGACATACCCGAGCGCCCAAGTTGCGACTGAAGCTAAAGACGGCTTGGCACCAAAGAAAGTGGGACCAGCACCCGTAACTGGCCGCCCAAGGGCGCGATGTGCACGGAGGCACGGTAGGCTAGGGCTCTCCTAGTCATGGCATCAACCCAGCCTGGAAGCGGTGTGGGTCCTAGAAAGCTGCACCGGAAGAAGTAAATGAGATGACTTATCGGTACGAATTCCAAGACAGCAACCGGGCATGCTGAGCATGCGCCTTCTTTTATTTACCGACATGACGCCATAGGCACGGGCTACTGTGCGACTGTACAGTGGCTCGTCATGTGACGAGTTGTGATGTCACGACCCGTGGTATCACGACAAGAGCAAATCCTGGTCGTGACGTCGCGGATGGAAACCACAAGAGGGCACCACTGAAACATCTTTGCACTAATGGTATAAAACAGTGTCGGGCTGTGTATGTCTGACTTTCTCTATTGACGTCTACGACCTTCCCAGGCAAGCCTCCTGTTACATCGGCCATGGTCCTCACTTGAGCCAGAAGAAAAGCCAGAAGCAAAGGCAAGTAGCAAAACCCGAAGCCAAGCCAGGAGCGAGGCTAGAAGCGAACCTACAAGCCAGCCCATCCAGCAGTCGTCATTCTCTTGGATAAGGTGCCCTCCAACCTGCGAGAGGAGTGCCAGTCCTCTCTGGGCGCCTTTGTCGAGCTTCCTTCTTGTTCTCATGGTAGGGAGCCTTGCTGCTTTGTTCAGCTTCAGATATTTAGGCGGCTGCTCGAGAACTGCCGCCTTCAGCACTAGAGTATTTCAAATGGATAGAGCATGAAGCTCGGGTGCAGTTTGAAGTGCGTGCTCAGCTACACATTTCCTTTACTAGCTTCGTTCAATTTACTTGCACCTTCTGCACCGGTGCAGAAAAGTGTAGGGCAGTGTGCTTCTAGTATGTGTATTGAGATACGACCGGAAGTGCTCCGCCCTACACTTTTACACCGATACAAGATGTGCAGGTAAATTGAGCGAAGCTACTGTTTGGCTTCAGAAGTAGATGAAGGGCGCACAGACACCCTGATCAAGCAACAGTAGGAGTGTGAAAGCTTCTCTGCTTAAATGATGGATCTGTGATGGGGATCAGTACCTGCCAATGATATTTCTCTTGGTCGGTAAGATCCACAACAAAGCTATTGGCATTCTCTTCTCAATTTGTGAAAGGGCCTTGATAATGTTTCTGCTGAAAGCTTTTCGAGTGAAACTGGACATGATGTATATGGTTCTGATCTTTGACATGTGCCGAGTCAGAGCTTTAAGGCTGACATATGACATGACAGGAGAAAGCCAATCCTCAGTTCCCTTTTGCAATCCATAAAGAGGAAATCTTTCCTCTTTTCTGTGGGATTAGAGCAGAATTAATTTTTGTGAGGTTCAACTTTTCATCCACAAATCTCCGCTTGAGATAAGCAACTTATTTTTAGCGTGCAATCATTGTAAGTTTTGGTGTTTCTTTTTTTGTTACAGGGAAGTTGAGCGGCTTGGTAAAGTAAGCTAAAGAGTGCATCGTTAATGATTGCAATACTTTCTTCTTCTAGTTCCTCT
The DNA here is from genome assembly GCA_037355805.1 of Ixodes ricinus. NCBI lineage: Eukaryota > Metazoa > Arthropoda > Arachnida > Ixodida > Ixodidae > Ixodes > Ixodes ricinus. Next base: position 10,734 of record JAZHYW010057092.1, on the reverse strand, counting down.
ACTGACCCCTCCCACTAGGCGTCGACAGCGTCACATAACTTTCGCCGCCTTGGCTAATTTAGGTAAGCAGTGACATTCAGACATATGCCTTTGTCTTGCAAAGCGTTTGTAATTTCGCTAATTTGAAGGCTTTCTAGCGGTCGAAACAAGTTGAAGTTTTTAAAGGAGTGACGAAGTTGCTATTATTCCAGTTCGGTTCAGTTCACACTGCAGGGTGCGCACAGGTCCTCGAAATCGTTGAAAACCCTTGAATTTGAAAGTTGCTTTTTCAAGGCCTTGAAAGTGCTGGAATATCTTTGCCGTCCTTGAAAACCCTTGAATTCTTAACGTTTCCAGACCTGCCAAGTCTCCCGGATTACCCGTATACAATGCACGGATTTGGACCGCCTTGCACGGTTGTAACGATTGATGGCAAAATCTCCCGGAAATATAAAATTTTCCCGTTTAAACTTTTTTTTTTATAAGTTTTAGCGGGAAATCGGTTACTGGTCTGGCCCGCTTCAAAGGAAACTCAGTACGCGAGCTCAAGCCAATCGCCATCGTAATCAAACTTGTTCTTACGTATCGCAGCCCGCCGTGTTGCACCGTAGCGGATGACGATCCGTTCACTGAATGCTCGGCTAGCTCGGCCCTCCGCAAGCGTGGCGCTGCAATCTGAGAAGCATACTTTTCTAGACCAAGCAGTTTTACCGGTTTTGCTAACTGTTCAGTATACTTCTGGTTCTGCTGATAACGTAAGCCTTTATTCTTTGTCAACTGTGTTCTCGTTGCGTACTCTAGGATGGCCCTCTCTAAAGAGCGCAAAAAATATCTCCAAGTTTTTTGAAGCAGTATAGCACTGAATTTACGGTTATCGAATCAAGAAAGGAATACATTTTGCTTTCTGCGTCGCTTGCAATTGGCGTCAGAGTGTCAACCCCCCCCCCCCCCGTTTGCATGGTCTCTCTATTTTTGTATCCAGGTACCAGCAGGTCATGCTTCGGGGGCTCGGTTGCACGTCGCGTTTTATAGCGTTGAGCCGGTCCCGAAAATTCGCTGCTTGTTTTCCGTGACACCGGATCGCGGGTCAAACCAATCAAACTTCCTGCGACAAAGAAAAGAAAAAAAACGCGCGGCCGTTGCGCTTTTTTTTTTCTTTTCTTTGCATCTGGCTTGCTTCGACTTCAGGGTTGGCCAAAAGCCAGGCAGTGGCCACAATGAGGCTGGAGAGCCTGAGAGTCTCGACCTCTTCGTAAAAAGGGCATGTTGCGCCAGCGTGCTTATTTGCAACGGAAATGCAATTATATGATTCAAGAGTTAAATTTAATAGTATTTAATTCTTTCTTTTGCCTTCGTCTTTAGCTGGATTTATGGCAACCCACTAAAAAAGGCACAGCCCCATAGGCCGAGAATTGTCTGTTGGCCACATTGTGCTTTGTTTATATCTGGTCTGTGCCTACTCCGGATGCTTTGTTCGCTGTTTGTTCCCACGTGTCGCTTATGGTGCGTGTAGTGACCCAGTGATTCGTGCATTCAGATGGCATAGAATAATGCCCGGGAAATGTAAGTTCCAAAGCGCTTGGCTCAGCAACGACGACTATAAGCTTTGGGTTGCGCCAGATACAGCAAACCCTCACTGCGCAAGATGCACACGCTGCAGAAAGACGTTCGACATCGCTTCGATGGGCGAATCTGCCCTCAAATTCTTTATCTTTATTTTTTGAAAGGTCCTTGAAAAGTCCTTGAATTTTTCTTGAAAACCTGTACGAACCCTGCACTGAGTTCAGTGTAGACAGGGCTCAAATGCAAACTCCTAGTATACAACAAACAAGAAACAAAAATATAAAAAATAAAGTGTATACTAGACTTTTTAATTCATACTTCAATGGATCAGTCATCTCTTTAGAAAATACGAAGTTTAATTTATCCTAAGAATTGAAGTCATTCGTTAGTATAGCAAATTGTGCGTGGGGACTCCAATAAAGCATAGAAACAAACAGTTTATTTTCTCATATATATCTTATCGTAGGGCATGAGGTACCTGTGACAACAATGAGAATGGTCTACAGTCCCTACACTTGTGTGTATGGCAACTGTGACAGCTGACCTACACCTATGTGTGTGGCAACAGTGACAATGGTCTAAACTCTGTGTGTGTGGAAAGAATGACAGCGGCCTAGACTCTTAAGTGTGTGGCAGCTATGGTAACGGCTGTCTAAACTATCCGATCCTTCCAAGAGCAGTATATTCTTGCTAATTATTGCTCGTTCACAGTGTCCATAACGAGGCCGGCTTTCGTACCTTCGACAGCCAACCAAAAGTTTGAGGACAAGTATGAATTTGTCAATATTCATTTTAAAATCATTTTAGTGTTCCCTTGCCAAACAAATACTCACAATTTGTTGGAATTAGCCCAAAGCATGAATTATCAGAATTTGACTTAGCGAATCTCTACTGAGCAGCCTTTGTAGTGTTAAAAGGGAACTCCGCCGATTTTTCAAGCTACCTAATCCAAAGGCACAATCTGAATGCGGATGGCTTCCTGATTCCGAAATACTATCTCGTTCTTCCAGATTCACTCTAGTTAATTAAAAAGTGATATTTTGTTTGCTGCTGAAACCGAAACATCGTTTCTCCCTAGCTTTTCCCCAGTTTTCCCCGCCACCCAAGCGTGACGTCACAGATGGGCAGCGAGGCGTGCGGCCGGCAATCGGGTACGCTCGTGCCCGCCTTTCTCACGTTTAACAGCGAGAAAACCTGGTCGTTCGTGCTATTTGAAGTTGATAATTATCTATATTTGCACAAAGTATGTCCTTGGCTCGTGCTGAACTATGAGAAAGTAAAAAAAAACAAAAAAAACGAGAGCAATTGGAACTTTGATAAAACCGTTTTGCAACTCGGTGCGCTCGAAGCCGCGGCTCGCTAGTTTCGTGAAATCGCTAGTAAATCCGTTCTCTTTTTATTAGAAGATGGCTGGCGAAGAAAGGTCGAAGTGTCACGCAATACATTTTTTGACAAATTGACAAAGCACCACGGAAAATGCTCGGAATGTGGGTACACATTCCGAGCAAACATCTCCACACGCTCGTATAACCTGAAAAAACGTGCCATTTTGTTTTAGATTTTCTTTAGAAAAGTTGCTGTTGCAGGTGCCAGCACGTGTAACTACCTTGTGCAGTGTTGCGGAGTTGCCACTCCGGAGTTGGAATGATTCCGGAATCATTCCGAATTTTCACGACCCCGGAATGGAATGGGAATGGAATGGCGGCAACGTTGAGGGGAATGGAATGGGAATGGAATTAGATGCCTTTTGCCCGGAATGGAATGGGAATGGAATGGACCCAATTCTTCTACTTTTTTTTTTTTTGTGTTTAAGGTTAGCGAAATTGAGCCAGTCAGCGAGCCAGTTGCTCAGAAATAAAATGAGCGGGCGGGAAACAGCTAACCCGCGTGGAGCTCTAACAGACTCATACGCAAAAAATGCAATACAAAAAACAAGCGTCAAACAAAGAGCAGAGGGGGAGGGAGGGGGAGGGGGGTGGCGGTGGCGCCTTTCGCGCAGGCGACGTGCTTTACAGGCAATACACGAGAGCGAGCGAAACAAGAAACCAAGCACCAAGCAAAACAAACGAAGGCATGGAAAAACACGCGCGCACAGACTGAGATCTGGGAGCGGGGGACGACTCATAACTCGCACAGCTCTGATAACTCGTTGACTCGCGCGCCGCCGAAAGATGATCAGTTATTGTTTTCTTATAGTTCGAGGAGCGTTGTTTAGCGGGCGGCCAACCCTGCTGCCTTCCACGTTCATTCGCGCGCGCTCCTTTGAAGTGCGAAACCTGGGTTTGCTTCGGCATTAAAACAAAGCGAGATTCACTTCTCTCTTCTTATCTTGCGCTTTGCTCCGACGCTCGTCTTTTTGTACTGCATTTTTACGTGTAAGTCCGCCTTTTACTTGGTCTTTGTTCCGATGCTTGTTTTCTGTGTTATATGTTTTACATTTAAGAGGGTTAGGGTTACAAGCAAGCTAGAGGATTCCCGCTCATTTCCTTTGACTTTAGACTCTGCCTACTGTGTTTCACCTTGTGATGGACCGCTGCGGACGCTACGAGTCGCCCCAGGCAATCCAGCACCGTGAGGGGACTACACGCACGGCGCGTTGCTGCGCCCCAGGGTCACACGACACTCAGAAGGCACTGGATTGGTTTCGATGGCTCTCGTGCTGTCTGTTGCGGTCCATCGTAAGGTTAAGTAGACTGTCGTCACCGCTCTTGTCGCGTGACCTAACTGACTAGACCTCCAGAAAGACAGTTGCATGACATGGTCTATACAGTCTCTCGTGCTGCGCCGTAGAGGTTGCAATCTGTCGGAGGATGTGTTCTTGCCACTGTGCATGGAGTCGCTTCCAGAATCCAGCAGCATACTAGCCGTATTGGTGTGCAGGTATTTGAAGACTACAGCAATATAGCTTATTTCTGCGCCACGCACGAACTGGATATTGTTACGGTCTTATCAAACAAACACGCTGGCCGCATATGTCCTAAAACACAAATGCAAGAAAGTTTGCCAAAAAAAATTTGTGGATTTAAGTTTTGCTGTTTGTTGCGAGCCACGTGGTCGAAAGACCGATGTCTTAAACAAGCATCGACATATCAAGGGGCTTTCTCAATGTTTGCAGTACAATGTAAACAAACACTTTGTGCCACCAGCGCTTCGCTTAGTAAAATCAGAGCTTTTTTGAGGCATTTTGCATTTTTTTACAATTGTCTATGCGTTTGATAATGTCAGCTTTATGCTGCTTATGCCGGCAACACAATGCAGCTGTCAAGTGCCAATTTTTACGTTTAGGAATTAGGGGAATGGAATGGAACGATTCAGTCATTCCAGGAGTGGGAATGGGGCAGTGTTCAAATTCCTAGGAGTTGAAAGGAATTGAATTATCGCAAACTCTAATTCCCCGGAATGGAATTGGAATGGAATGGGGGTGCCCATTCCGCAACACTGCTCTTGTGGCATGAATATGCTCCTTGGTGCTTAAAGGGGCCCTGCAACAACTTTTTGACTGGTTTTTAATTTGCACCGAACCTAAGCGCACTGAAAGTAGTAACTTAATGAAACTTTTCTTTTCGCAAAATTCGCTTTATTTTAAAAGTTATAGGCAAATTAGAATTACAAAAACAAGCAAAAAATAACCTCCTTCATGACGTCGTAGGTCCTGGCTTGAGTGGCCGTGAGCTAGAGCAGGGATATTGAGCTCATTGAGCGCTCACGGCTGCCGCACTCCGTGTCGACGGCTTGAGAGGGCGCCACTAAAGCGTGTCTTGGATAGGCTGTATGAAGCGGGCGGCCAGGGCGGCTCGCAATGCATTTGCTGCGCGATTAAAGACTATTTCGGCATAACACTTCATTGGCCACAAACGACAGCAAACACGGGGTAAAGATCAGTTCAGAACGGGAGCCACTTCGCGCTGCCATACCGCCAAATGGCCTTTCTACGCTCCGGGACCTTTCTACGCTCGCCGTTCGTTGGCGCCTCATCCCATTAGCCCTTTCTAATATGCGCCGCTTTTTCCGCCGCTTGGTATGTCGACGGGTCATTTCTTGTTTCTGTACTTTATAAACTGCATTTGTTTCTTTTCTGATCTAAAATACTGAACAAAAACTACTTTCATACATAATTGAAACGGTTCGCCACACTTATGTTTTGTATCTCGACTAAAAAAAAAGCTTTTAGCGGCTCCGACCAGTAGTAAGCCCAGGACCAAAAACGTCACATTTTGCGCGCCTTCGGTATTGCGGGTCGCCCTCGTCGGTGGAGGAGGTTTCCGCATCGTCCGGTTAAAATATGATGCACTGATATTTAGTTACTCTCTCCGTGCCCGCTGGCTTGCCCGAACCCCAAGAGACGTGGAAACCGCAAAAAGGTAGACGCTTAAATATGATTGCATGGCCCCTTTAAGTAATTTAGCAAAAGATCCATTGACCATTTCTGAAAAGCGCTTCTGGTGGATGCCATTTTCAGCGTTCGTGCGTGTGGCGCATACTTTGCACACCTTCCAAAGCGACGAACATGCGCGTGCTGGGCTGGGGCCTAACACATGTAGACTGTGATTCTCAGTAAACAATGAAATGTATAGAATGGGATGAACTGCATTCGTGTAGATCAGATGGCAGGTTGCTGGTCATGAAGATCGTGTTAAAATGACAATTAAAGGAACTCTGCAACCACCAAGCCAAACATCAAGGTGCAATGGAATGCGTATACAAAATACACAAACACACTGTTCATCTTCAAATAAAGAATATTTGCTTGCGGATACATTAGTGCGTAAGGTACAGAAAGACATCATGAAACTTTTAATTCAGAATAAGTTAAGAAAACTTACTAAACAAAAATGTGTACCCATATTTTTTTTTTTTTTTTTTTACGTTTGGAGTAGAATGCAGCGCATTCAAACACCCATTCACGAGAGCACATGGGAAGGGGGTAATTCTATAGGGTGGTTCAAGTCACCAGGCTCGATCTAAAATGGACCGTAAAAATCGACACCTGCACATAGTAATCTAAACTTTTCGTCAAAGGTGTATATCACAGGTCGGTTTTCTCTTGTAAAATTACAAAGCATAGCTCTGTTTCTGTAAAAAACAAGGCCAAGAAACCTGCCAGGGTCTACGGCTGGGTATGCAGAGGTCCAGTAGAGGAGTGTGTTCGTGCGTTCGTATTGATAAATGGCGCTACCTCCATATCACGACGGCTCGCGACCACGGTGGTTTATTAAAATGAATATAATCTTTTTGAAATGTACCTTCGGTTAAAAAATAAATGCTAACAGTAAAAGCAAGACTTAAAGTAAAAAAACATGTCTGCATAACGGCAGCGCTTGCTGTCAACGGATTTTGTCTGCGTGTCGTCTGCTTTCTCTCGCTGGTCGGCTGCACCTTCAGACGCTGTTCCCGACGCCATCTATCAATACGAACGCCAAACACACCCCGCTACTGGACTGGGTCGTCTGGGTTACCGCCTGCCGTAGACCCTGGCAAGTTTCGTGGCCCTATTTTTTACTAAAAGAGAACTACACTTTGTAATTTTACAAGAAAAAACCGACCTGTGAAATACACCTTTGACGAAAAGTTTAGATGGCTACGTGCAGGCGTCAATTTTTTACGGTCCATTTTAGATCGAGCTTAGTGACTTGAAGGACCCTATATATGATTTTATTAAAATTAAGTTTTGGTCTAGCACAGCTTTCATCAACTGTAAATTTGCATGCCTCCCCTCAACAACATTAATATTTTCATAGTTAAAAAAAAATCTTTTCATTCCTTAATGAGATTTCTCCGCCAATAGAATTAATTAAAGACATTTTCATCACTTCTCCTGCAGAGAATATTGCACGCCAACCATTTATTGCACGCCAACCAAAAACCTCTGTAATAGCAGACAGGAATAGGAAAATGTCGAAAGTCATGTCTAAATTCAGACGTGAACTTGGTTTCGACGTTTCACTTCTCGTCTTCAACATATCGGCCATGTGAGTAGAACTGTAGAGTACCTTGAGCTAGATTCGACGTCCGAAACAGATATTAGTGTTTATAAAATAATAAAAATAAATCACTGAACCAATTGTGAACAGCAATTGTGACTGTGCAAAATGTCGACTATAGTGCTAGATTGTGTACTATTTTTCTCGATATTATTAGTGTCTTCTTTGGACGGATGTCGTAGTGGTCACAGCCGGCTTGAGTTTGCGCTTGCTGCTTTTGAAGCTGTTCCAGCAGCTCGCAGCACGCGGCTATAAAGTATTCCGAGCATAAGTGAAAATGTTTTATGTGACACTAGTTCTCTCGGCACACAGCTCGTGCAAAAAGCACCTTGACGTGGCTGGCCTCCATTGCTGCCGGGGAATGCATTTTCTTTTTCCCACGAAAACAAGGGTAAAAAAAGAAGTTTTTCTCAACACTGTTCCTACAATCTATCGCAGAGCACAGATTGCTACCCATTGCAAAGGAACTTTGAACGCTTGAAGCTGCGAAAAAATAATCTCGATCGCTGGCGCCGGAAAGCCACTTGCAGCCGCCCGAGTCGCTCATCTGCCTGCCCACCCGGGACGTACGTGGGTAGGGAAAAGTAGGGATTTTTCATTGTTGCCAGTGGAGAGTCGCCTCCTGTAACCCTTGCGGCCGGCGTAACATGAAAATTCAATAACTTCTGGAAAAAATTTTGTTTTTATAAAATATTTTGGTTATCAGTTGAGAAAGGGTTATTGATGCGGTCTGCAAATTTCCAGCCAAATCGAAGTCTGCCAAAAATTGGTGGAGTTCCCCTTTAATATGGCAAAGCAGTATTTATGCTACTTGGGGGTACAAAAAGCATTACTAGGTCAACTCCAAATATAAACTTAAACCTCCCCCCCCTCCAAGTTCTGAACAATAAAAAAATATTGTATTTCATTGATAAAATATTTTTGTATTATTACTATCTTTTAGTATGAGTTACCCATTTCTGAAAAGGTAGACTTATATGCGGCAATGTACGGTAATTAAACTGACACGAGCTATATTCTTAATTCATGCTTCTCTATAGCAACCAGCAGCTCAAAAAGCGCAGGGTGTGAAGTTCACGCTTCTTGCTTTGTGATTCACTCTTTTGAGTTCATGTCGGCTGATGTCGCAATTCTATAGGCTGTGAGTGTGAGAATGAAATGCTCGGGTCTTGTCATGCCCTGCGTTTCTTGAGCTGTCGATGACCATAGTCTCATCTTTCTCATGCAAAGTGGGCCTGCAGCACACGTATTGCTATCCATGTTTCACTTTGCTGGCGCAGACCACCCCTATGCTGCGAAGGGGGTTGCCGAGAACGTCATCCTAGCTGAGGACACACCTGAACCCCCCGACAAAAAGAAGGACCCAAAAGACATCCAGGAGGAGAATGACAGTCTCAAGCACATCAACGAGGACCTCGAAGCCCGGCTTGAGCTCATGGAGAAACTGCTCGAGGTACAGAAATTCAAGACGGCTACCTTGCAGCAGACCATCATCGACAAGTCCTACCAGAAAGACTTGTCTGTCACTGCCCTGCTAGAAGACGAGAAGTGTCTCAAGTTCTACACCGGCTTCAGCAGCAAGGACCGCTTCCGGAAGTTCTTGAAGTTTGTCAAGGGCCGAGCGAAAGGCCAAGAGCCCTCTCAGCGGCCGCACGGGCCGCCCGACCTGCCTGTCCACCGGAGACCAGATAGCCACGGTGCTCTGCCGTCTGCGGTTGGGACTGCTCGAGGAAGACCTGGGGTTCCGGTTTGGAGTGAGTGCGTCAACGGTGAGCCGGCTGCTTAGCTTCTGGACTCTCGCTTCTCTGCGAGCTCCTGGAGGAGATCGCGGTGTGGCCCATTCCAGAGGCAGTCCTCGAGTCCCTTGCCGGAAGCCGCTGAAGACGCCGCTTGCCACAACGGAGGACATCTCCCTCGAATGCTCGGAGATCTTGCTACAGGTTCCAGCAGAGTGGAACGTGCAGTGCGACGCTTACGAGCCGACGGTGAAGCGCCCACGGATTGCAACGGCGCTAGTTGGGATGGCACAGAATGGTTGACGTATGCTTCGTTTCCGACCTGACTCTGAGATCGACAACGGGTGGCGATGCGGCGAATCCCAGAACTGGCGGCTCCGAGCCAGGGAGGGCAGCCATTGCTGCAGGCGGTGGTTCGAAGCTGCAAACAATGTTAATGACGGTGGGGTACGGCCCAAGAAGCGCCGTTCGGCTTGGGAGGGACGCATGTTGCAGGAAGACGAGGAGCACGAGACGAAGGTGTCTGGAAGCCTGAAGGCACACATCAACAGGGTGGTGCACGAACTGAAGAGGTTCAAGATCCTCAAGTGCATGCCCATGTCTGAGAAGCTGAACACGACTTGGAAACTGTGCTGCTACCTAACCAATTTACGCGTGACCCTGCTCAGGTCAAGTAGCACGACACATAAACATAGCCTTGTTTGCAAACTATGTATCTGTGATATCTAGGTGTGAGCGTTCCTCTTGTGCTAGTCTCACTAGCCTTTTACAGCAGGCGTGCCTTGCAAATTTGTTATGTCTGTGGTATCTTCTGCTCTTTATTCCTTTTGATGTTTTTCTTTTCATGTCAGGTGTCATCAGCATGCCACCTACAGGTCAGGTCAGGTGTCATCAGCATGCCACCGACAGGTCAGGTCAGGTGTCGTCAGCATGCCACAAACAAAAATAAGTTCTGTTGTAGTGGTGTCTGCCTGACATGAAAGAAAACATAAAGTTCTTTGTTTTCTTGGTGGCATGTTTCTTTGCTGAAGTGTGTTCTCACAGCACAAGACCAAAAGCTATGCTTACTTCAGCATGCTAAAAACTTTCGTTGGTTTGACTTTAAATTTAGATGGTCCTCAAATACATTAACTTCCTACCAAAGCAAGGTTATCTTGCAGGAAATTCGACAAGCCTCCTACAAGAGTGTAATTATCTTGCAGAACATGATCAGCAAGATCCAAACTCACACTGAAGTAGCTGGTGTTATCTTTCAGATAACTAATTTCTCAAACTATATAGTACATTACCGTATTTTTCAGGCCATGGTCCACACCCGTTGTATAGTCCACAAGGGCAAATTTAGGGGTAAAAAATAAAAGTTTTTGTTTAGATAGTTCGCACCCGGTGCATAGTCCGCATCTGGTACTTAGCTGACATACACACCTAGACAAAATGTCTACTTTTTTTATCTCGCAAAGAAGCTTATATTGTAC